>VJMY01000288.1:0-89553 GCA_009869795.1 Neelides sp. FZ-2019
AAAGCAATTTTTTATTTAATTTAACAAATTAAAAATTATTTTGTTCAGGATGGGAAGAAAACCGTGCGAAATCCGTCGTGGATCGTTTACTTCTCGAGGGGATCATTTGGGTTGACATAGCTGGACCAAAAGCATCTCCTCAATATTGGCTTCCCAGTTTATTCCTATCTAATTACTCTGTACTCAAATCAATCCCTGGTGCAAACTAAGTTTATGTTTTACATTTATGCTTGTTAACGTAAATTACTTAAGCTATAATTACTCTACTTAGCTAATTTAAGCAGAAATTAGCATTATGATACGCATATAAGCAACATTAGCGTTAGCATTGCAATACAAAAAACGAAGATTGTAATTTATAAAATAATTAAGGAAATTATTGTCTAAAATATGCTTTCTTAAATATTTAATAAACAATTCACAGAAATATGTTTGTTTATTGAGTCATGATATTTTTAATGTTAAAAAATAGCTCAAATTGTGCAATTTTGCACCTTTTGCATTGATGAGTAATGATTTTGTTAATTCAACGAACACATTGATTTATTCATTAAAGAAGCCTAACACACCATTTATTTATTCCTTCTTCTTATTATACATTGAATTTTGGGAAACGTGGCGAATTTCTGAGAATTTTCTTCAAAGACAACCCAAGTACAAATGAATCCACACTTGCAATTTTGCCCAACCACAAAAGTTTGCATTTTAACAATTATTATTTTAGCAGTACCATTTTAACAATTATTTCCAAATAGCTACGTCACAGACCAAACTACTAATTTATACAAATTGCCATTAAAGTATTTAACGTTATTAAGTGATTCATTATTAACTACAATTGTATATTTTGCATGATTTATAAGAAATGCATTGTTTAAATGAAATTTTTATTGCTCAGCTACTCAATGAGGAATTTCCTATATAGCACAAGTTAGCACAACGTTGTTTTTGGGTTTAATAAGATTAATTATGGTAATCAATATTTAAACATTAATTAGCTAAAAAGGTACACATTCACTAACTCTTGAAAGATTAGCTATTTGCATATTGCATGTAGTAGCATATTGAGTACTATATTTGCACACGGAGTTTAAACCACTAACTTTGCATTTACATTATTACTTTAATAAAACAGTTGACTCGTAAAATCTTTCTGTCTGGCGACTTCTTTAATAAACAACAAAATAATGAGAATACAATTGAATGACTAAAAAAAATTCAACAAGAACCCCCGCCGAAATCAACAAGAGAGCGCGGGGAAGTTCGAATAAAATTTGAACAACAAAGGAAGCTGAAATATATATTTATGATATGTATATACCATATCATTTATATGAATACATAATAAGATAATCTTATATAATAATTGGAGTAATTATTATAATTATTAATTATTTAATGGAGTTTTTACTCTGTTCGAGGGCAGTTAAGGACATGGAGACATAATGAAGGTACGCAGGAAGGGAAATCTTTTGTAATTATTTAGATGTTTTAATCTCTAAGAGGTCGAGTTTTGGGATTTTCAAGGGTCAATCATGAGCTCGATGTGAACAGAACCAACACGGTTGACCTTCTCGTACTCGATGTTCTTCGCCCAGGCTCGACACTCCACATTGATGATGGTGGACTCTGAAGTTAAATACAATTAGTCAATTACAATTAGTTAAATACAGTTAGTCAAATACAATTATTTAACTACAATTAGACTAGATTCTCACTTACCCTGAGGTTTCTCGATGTGAACGAAGATGAACGGGGCGAGGTAATTTGTTTGTTTCAAATAAGGGAAATAAAAGGCGTCAATGCCTGGATAAGGATGGAACGTGATTTTCCCCACGTTTTCTTGGTCATGAGGATTTTCACCGGCACAGGATATCCAAATCTTGTTCCGGTCCTTCGGTTCCGAATTCTTGATGTGCTCCTTCAGCTCTTTCGGCATATCAACTGGGAGATTCTCGGGGTCATTGTACACCTCTGGTGACCAATCATAGATCTGAAAAAAATATCAATTAAACAATGAATTAAAATTAATTTTAAGTTAAAATTAAATTAAATTAAACTAAACTAAACCAAATTAAATAGACAATAAAAAATGAAGAAATTCATTTACACATTAAAATTAATAATACTGACCTTGTTTAGTTTAATGAGAATGCAAGGGTTTCCACTAGGATATCCGAAATGATCTTCTTTCTTGCAAGGCTCAAAGAGGCTCGTGTCAATGATGCAACTTTGTTTCGGCCCGGCCTTCGTGGTATCGTTGCATTTCACGACCCCTTCATCTTTGCTCGCTTTGTTCGCCCCTGCATTAAGAAAACTCTCCTTAGCATCTCCATTAACTCCCTTTATATTATGCAACATCCTTTTCTTCTCCAATTTCCTGGGAATTCGCAAAGTTCAATTTGCCCCTTGTTTTATTATTCATGAGCTTTGGCCCTCACGTGGATTTCAGGATTCTTCCTCGGGGAAAATAAAATTAAACGGTGGAAACCTCATTGGAATCTCATTAAACTTTTCCTCTTTTTATCCATTCTAAAGGATCCGACAAATATTCCCTCAGATATCTCACTTCACGGGCGGGAGAAAGAAATGAAATAGGAGGAAATGGCAAAAGGAATGCCGGGAATTTTGCCTTTTAATTTACAATAAACGACTCCATCTTCGTATATTTTAGTCTCCTTCATGCATTCAAATGGAGGGAAATTCGGGAGGGATTTTGACTTACTTTCTACAAACGTGGTGAGTTGATCTGACCAAAATGAAGAATCCGACGCGACGTTTTTCTTGTACCAAATAAGAGTCGACTGTTCATTCTTGTTCGAATCCGGCATTGGTCCTAAATAGACAAATAATGAGTTTATTATTTGTGCTAATTATCAGCTAAACTAATAATTAGCTAACTAGCATTAATCTTGATTTAATTGAATCCAACTTACTGAACCCAATTCCAGGGTTGCTCCCAATAATTCCATTTGCCCCAATCCACTTGGGATGATCGTAGCTCAGCGTTTGGTAAAAGATGTAAAAGCACGTCCCCCAAAACAACGCCAAGAAGAAATAAAAGATCTAAAAACAAGGGACACATTTAATAAAATCTCATAAAATAACTTGAGTCTTAAGATGCACTTGACGTGCATCTTTAAAGCATTAAGATGTAAAAAAAATACACTTACAATGTAAAACACCGTGATTTTGACTGCAATAAACAAAAAATCATAAATTAACATTTTATCAACTTTGATTGCAATTATAAACTACCTAATTAATATAAATATTTATTAACTTTACTAATAAAAATGAATAATTACTAATAATTTAATAATCTAAAATGCTTTGGCATTGTGAAATTACTTTAACCATTGTGTATAATAAGACATTAAAAGACTAAACAAGTTACATTATTTATATCTTTTATAACCTGTTAACCAATTTAATTATTTGCCTTTTCTAACTTTTCATTTGATTTCATATGAATTACATTGGTTGAATAATTCAATTGAATTCTTCCATTCGGAGTCGTTCATTAATTTTTACTTTCCATTTAAAGTGTCTTTACATCAAATCCTCCTTGACTATAGTTGTTGAATCCATGTCAGAGTTTTCTTTTCAACATTTTCCACCCTTGTAACTTTGAATTGATCTTTAGAATCTCCTTGCTCTTCTGCGGATTCTCTCGCAAGGAAAGTTATGGGTTATGGATCATGGATGGATTTGTAGTGAAATTAACACATGGGGTTCAAGTCATCCATGTTTTTCATATTCATGGTCTAAATGACGTTTTGCTTGAATGGAAGTTCGCAGGTTTGCATAATGATCCTCCGCAGAGCCCAAGCTCACAGTCTACAAATCCCCTGGCGAATTCTCATTTACAGTCCTAGCAAGTGAAGGATCGTTGCTAAGTTAACTTAGTAACGAGCCGCTGCTGTGTGTGAAGAAATGATGAGGGTCGTTTTTGATAGATAAATCGAGTCCGTGTCTCAATATCAAGTTGTTCCACACTGCCGTGATCCAGATCAAATTATTCCTCCTTACGCTTATAAATAATGGAATAACAGCCTTCCTCTTTCTTGCGAACCCAAACTAAACCCATACGAGCATATTGTTTAATATGGGTACATATGGTATATTGTATGTATGGCACTGATATCTTTCATGATCGTTGGTATAACACCACCATTAAATATATGTACGATTTATTTTATAGCATCTGTTCATTTTATCTTCTTACTTTATCCTTATAGTTTAATAGTTTGGGATTATCAGAGATTTTATATCAAACCAGATTCCCTTCTGTCATAGTGAAATTGTCTTAAACGTTATACATTTTAACTTTATCCGCAGTACCGTATGTACATAGCATTGCTATACATTTAGTTAAACAAATAATTATTCATTGTTAATATACCTAACTATTTAATGGTAAATACTAAAGTTAAGTTTACTACATGGATGGTATTCTACAAAGGAGTGAAATATGGATGAACTTCTGTATGATAAGTGTAAAAGGAGTTGAACAAAAGTGGATTTGAACGAAGGTTCTGAACAATTCCTTCTTCATTGATGAGAAAAGGGAAATATGTTTTGTCTGCTAAAGACCTTTTACGCTCTCCTGTATGAAAACTATGAAATGATGGGGAAGGATCCTTTAATATGAGAAGAACACAAGGAAAGTCCATAAAATGAACTCAATATTGAGACATAGGTTTGGACTCAATAAGATCACATACAACTTTTGTGTGTATTAATATGCTTTCGAGGCCCTGGAGATCTTTGCGCATCTTGGCCTATAGAGACAATCTAGATGCAGTGTAAGTACATAGTTTGAGAACCTATATACTCATGTGTAGGCTATAAAGAGAAACTATATAAAAATGACTATACATGTCCATATGGCTATATACCATATATAATATGGCATGAACAGAGCTATATAGGATATTAAGAAGTGAAGATTTGTGTGGAGTCTGGTTGGTAAGGAGAGCAATGGAGTGTAATATAAGATAGAAGTCAGGAGATTTTATATGGAATTGATATACTTGAGACTTTGACTTCCCTCTTTTTATCTTTATCCATGTTGTAGAATGAATGTTGGGGATGTTGAGCCAAGAGAGCCTTCAATTGGCGAAGGAGAATTGGCAAAGGAATGAAAAAATCCTTTTGTCCTTTTACTCAAAAACTCTTCTTGCTCCCAACATTAAGACTCACAAGATTTCCAGGCCTCCAGGAGAAAAATCACAATCTCCGTCAAGTCATTACGACTCATTTACCCTCATTTTGTCTCTTTTCATCTTTTTCTTCTCATTTTGATCTTTCTTTGCGTGCTCAATCGATTAAATTGATCATCAGACTACCTAATATCCTAGCTAAGAAAACTATGCGAACATTTTTATTATAAAGAAATTTAAAAATTTCATTATAGAGAATTTTAGATTTAAAATATATTGTTTTAAAATATAAAATCTTGTGTAAAATGTTCTTGAGCATTTTGGAGAGAAGAGCCCAGACGTGTTATGAAACGATAGAGAGTTTTAACTTTACAATTAGTTAATATACGAGAGATAAATAAATATGATTATTGTTCCGCTCTTCAAGGTTCGAGTCTCTCACGTGCTTGATAAACTTCTTCTTATATAACATATTTATGTAACCCATATTGTATATCCCCAAGCTGTGTTGAATGGGTTATCTGGTTGAAATGCAAACACAGACGAATGTTAACATTATTCAATAACCATTTTCATATATTAATCATATATTGTTAATGTATTTAGTAGTGTTTAATAAAACAGAATGAATGCTTATTAAATTTTTTTATATAACAACATGGAAAATCTCTTTGTAATATAAAGAGATCGTAATTTATATACAAAACCCCATTAGCATATTTGCTACATTTGTACGAATTGTATATATTATCCTATAATATCCTATATTGTATAACAGCACAACTTTTGTCGGCGCCCGTTTATAATCTCTAAAAGCTAAAGGCTCTAAGCATGAAAATCTCGATGATGAAAATCTCTAACGAATAATAGCTCGACATAATAAATGCTGGAAAATACACTTCTAATTGTAAGTGTTGAAATCCCTTTTTTCTTAATATATAGATATAGATATCATTTTTATATATTATCGATCTCAACCCATCCAAGCATTTTAAAAACAGCACAACATACAAAATAGTAATCATTAGATTTGGGAAATATAATATTTCTAGAAAGAGAAGCACTATCGTAACTTTTTGTTTTTTAAAACATAAACAAAGCTGGTTAAACCATCTTATAAAAAACATCTATAAAATCTATATTTATAAAGAATCTATAAAAATGGCATCTATAAACATCTAATGTTAAACATTATAAAAATAATTAAAGTAAAAATATATTAATTTAACATAAAACTTTATAAATATATGTAGGATTTTGATCTGAATAATTATGCAAGTTCTAAGGTAAGAATTCAGAAAAGTTTCTTGACCATACAATATTGAACATATTCTAGATTTAATCAATATTTAGATCATACTCGAGCTTTTTCAGTTAGAGATTATAGCATATAGAGTATTTTACATTTAGATCCTTTTGTATATCGAGCTTTTAATATGCATTTATTTTTCGAGATTTTAACCATCGAGCATAGTGTATTAGGGATTTTATTTTTCAAGATTTTCACACCTATCCCTTTTGTCTATTTCCTTATACGGTAAAACCACTAACTGACTTGAATGATACTCATATGAATTTCAAGCTAATAAGATTCTAATATTTTCATTATATCAAAAAGAAAAGGATTTGAGATATATGGATAATTTAACGCTATTTAAATATGGTTGAATATTGTGTTCTACTTAACTGTGTCGTAATAATAAGTTTTATAATAAAGTCGAGTAATATATGAGAAATAATGTATTTAGTATATTTCTATATTATTTGTATAGAATATGTGTGTGTTTTGTGTACTTAACACTTTACGTCAGTTCCAAATTCCATCTACTGTTCCAGCGTTCGAGAGTTCTTGCACATGTGGAGTATTTATTATTCAAGGGACAAATCCCATCGTGGCTTTGAATCCACACGTAATAATTATTCATTCCACTCCACTCGAACCGCCGAGGAGCCAAAGCTTTAACTCACTTCCACCATTGGGACAATTGGGAGACCAGCAAGGAAAACACAATCTCGGAGAATGAAAAAAATGGTAATGTGATGTAATTTAGAATTAAATAGTAAAAAGGAAGATTATGACTAAATAAACTAAGAATTTATCTAAGCACTCGGGTTCAGTGAGTCAGACTCAGCTCAGCATATCTTTGTAATGAGGATATGTGAGGAGAATAGAAGGAGTTTAAGTTCCTGAGAAATAATGTCTACAAGCGATTAGACGCACAAATTATGCAAATAAGCGGAAAATTAAATCCTTGGTGGAAAGATCTCAGTCAAAATAAAAACCAAATGAATTTGCTAACTCAATTTCTTTTAATTAGAATTGTATTGTTCTAACTGGGTTTTAACTTGAGATTTAACATTCATAAGAAAAGTCATGGGTCTTTTGGTTACTCAATGATTGGAAAATAGGATTGATTTTATATTAATATCCAGTATTAATTCATTATTAATCAAGTAATAAGCATATATCTTATCCATAAATCATACATTGATGTTCGAGTTGTAAAAATGAATAAGGGTCATTGAAAAGACAATGTGAATGAATTGTTCATTCATTTATGTTTATATTTATATTGAGTCTCACTGCCTCCTTTTGGCTTTTTAACCTCAAATCACACGAGGATAAAATTCTTCTCATGTTGCATTTCACAGTTAAAAGCCCGAGAGTTGAAGAACAGTTAGACCAAATGAGAAATCGACGACTCATCATAAAGATGACAAAAGGAGAAATACAAATAGCAATAAATACAATTAGTCAAATATCAATCCACTCAGAGTTCAAATTATTTGGCAATCAAATTTGGCTTTCTGTATTATTAGAATAACATTTTGTTACAAGTTTAATTACTATTGTATCATATTGAATATTGGAGGTATAAACTACTATAACTTACTAGCAGAACTCTCCTTTATAAATAACAATTTCCTTCCATTAAAAACCACACGAGTTGACAAGCAAAGCTTAAGTTTAAGGAAAAGTAAGATTATTTAAATAATTATACTTAATCATCAAATCAACGACAATGCATAGAATCATTAACAAAGGTATACATCTTGTTATTTTAGATGACATTAAGACAAAAAAGAAATATATCACAGTGTTTCAGTAGAATATTTCAATATGATTTTATATGAAAAGACATATCCTTGAATTGAACATTGAACATTGAATTGAACAATAAAAGTCAACATCCCATAAATAACTCTATGTGTGTATCACACTATGATACATATATTACACTATGTTAATATTTATAACCAAGATTTCCCCATATTTATTTTTCATATCAAATTCATTCCTTTTAAGCAACTCATGAATTCATGCATCAGAAGGAAAAAAGACTTTAATGTGAACTGACGTCTCGTCCACGTCTGCTTTTAGTCAAATTTAACCCTTGAAAACCCAAATCTTGAATAAATAAATCCAAATCACAATTTGCATCCCTCATATCTCCCACTACTGATACTCCAATTCTTGCAACCATCATCTAAATTTTATCAGAAGAATTCAAGGATTTTTTTAACTTGCTTTCGCTGCTCTACAAATACATTAAACAATTATGATAAACCAAATGTACATTTAACAACTCACTTGTAAGTTAAACTCACAGGCCAAATTAGGTAATTCTCATTAGCTTAAATACTTAATTGTCTTTATCTTTAACTCCTAGTGTTACACAGTTTTACACACATAAGATCAATTACATCATTTTGGCGCATTTGGAATGCATTTAACTGAACTTGCAATTTAACTCTGATTGGAATGTAAGTTCTCCCAAATCCCAACTTTCCATTTCCTCCTAATTGTTTAAAGTGAGGAGGCAATAGATGGAAAAGGGCAAATAATTTGGCAGTGCATGTACCTTTGGCTGCTAAAAGCCAGTGAGTGTATGAAGGTATATACTTAGATGTATTAGATGTAAATGTATATGTGGTTTGTGCGATCTCTTTGGGGGTCTGTGAATTCACACGTGGCGGATTTTACTCCTCCTCTTCCAATTCTCCTCTTCACCTAACTTTTTTTCTCCTCTCTTGGCCTCGAAAACTTTTACATAATCCCTTCCATCTCCCAACGCTCCCACCGCCATTTAAATATATAAACTTAATTCACCAACTTTTCAATTAACTCAAACATCTAGTAAATCTCTTTGAAAAATCCTGCTTTTCCAAATTAAACATTTAAATTGCTCATATCCATCTTCAAAATTTCATCTTTCCAATTTACATTACATTCCTTCCAAGGCAAAAGTCTTTTGCAAATAATTAAATTCGCTTTAATCTATTTGGCTTCCAAATTAAACTTTTTCTTTTCATTCATTTTCACAAGTTTGGTATAAATTACTAATTAAATTAATTTTTAGTTTTAAGTAAGTTATAGCTTAAAATAAAGTTCAAGAAACTGATAACATCGTTATAACAAACCCCTCTTTAATGGCTTAATGGCACATGGCATCATCATAAATTTTTAACCAACATTAGCTCTTAATTATCTTAATGTTAGTCTTCTAATTAGATGTTAAAGATGATTAAGTTATTTAAATTTCTTACACCAAGATCCGGCGGTTCTCCCAAGGAATTTTCCTTCTTCACCATTCCACACGAACGTGGCAAAAGATTCCTTCTGGGGTCCCTTGGGCACAACGCCGTACTTGCCCTTCTCGGCCATAGTGGAAGTTCCTTTGTAGAGGAGAAGGAGAACTCGACTGCCTGCTCAAATTCAAGCACAGGTCTTTTTCCCTATCTCCCACACAACCAATACTACCAACTCACAGAGTTCTCTTCACTGTGTAGTAGTTGAACAGAGCAAAGAAGCTCTGCTGTAAAGAAGAGCAGCGAATATGAGAGGAGTGAAGAACTCCACGCAGGAGGAAACTTCTCTGCATCATTTTATTCTCCCGTATCACCCCGTACAGAGAGGGTTTTAATAATACCCGGGAGTGAGGAAACATTAGCCGGGATGAATCCCCACCTCATGGCCGTTAGCCATAGGAGTCTTCATTACAGACGAGGAAGCTTTTTCCAGAATGCATTATTAGAATGGTCGGGGATGAAAAGGATTCTCGAGTTCCAATGAACTTCCACACC
Organism: Neelides sp. FZ-2019; assembly: GCA_009869795.1. NCBI lineage: Eukaryota > Metazoa > Arthropoda > Collembola > Neelipleona > Neelidae > Neelides > Neelides sp. FZ-2019. The sequence goes on from VJMY01000288.1 coordinate 10,251, forward strand.
AACAAAAGTTGAGCCGGAGAGAAATTAGGAAATGAAATAAGCAACAGGAGAGAGAGAAAAATAAACCGAGATCAAATAAATATTATTTATTTCCTACAACTACCCACCCATCATTAAAAACATGAGCGAAAAGCTTAATTTTAACAACTATCTATGTATTATATGGTATTATGTAAATTAAACTGAATTATGAAAATAAAATAATTTTTAAGCTGAAGCTTACTTGTGAACAAGTAATATTTGAATTTTATCATAATATTTTATTATGATAAATATTTGATCAAAGTCTCGTGCTTCTACTTATTAATCAGGGTATTTACTTAACTAAATAGTTATAAATTGTTATATATGTTTATATATTTATTACTCTACTTAATTACTTATTTACCCGAATAGATTTTATCAAGTAAGTAGGTGTAATACTTAAATGTGATATACTTGTATTAACTAATGTATAAATGCATGTATTTGCAATTAATATTAATAATAGGGATATATCATAGAAAATTAATAATACGTAATAAGCTCAATTTTCTTTTTTAGGAGCTTTTATGTAAATTCGGTATAATAAGAAGATTCGATTTCATTTGAGTGCTTCCTTATTTCCTTCAATTTCCTTCCATTTCTTTCAATTGCGAATATCATTACTGATGCAATGAGATATACTCTCAGTAATTTTGAATATTTGTTGCGTGTTGAGAAATTGATGGTGAGAGCTTCGAAATTGTCCTTACAATTTTATCGATTAATTTTCCTGGTTAATTGAATTGGTTGGGAGTCTTGTCGTCTTGTGACGGAAAAGATCCGGATGTTCTTAAAAGCTTTCGAGATGAAAAGGAAACATAAAACGGAGAAAACAAGCCAAAACACACGCGGCGAATTCTCACATTTCTACTTTCATCCTCTTCAATTCTCCTTCTGATTTTGATATGCTTTTGTGTAATTTGAGCACATATGTTGTTCTTTGAATATAAATCATTATCTTACTATATTTAACATTCTTAAAAGATCCATAAAAAACCTTAATTTTCAGACATATATTCAGACATCAGACAATTAAGAACCATTTGAAAAAATCTGGTTAATTGAACCCATTTTAACAACCAAGTTTATTAAGGTTTATTAATTCTACTTGTATAAGATTTACAGACAACTTGTATCATTTAATCTAACAATTTTTTTTACTAAATTGATAAGTGGAGTTTCTTGAGTTTCTTGAGTACAAATGTGAGAACACGGTAATTTTTGTTTTTGTTAATAATTCTTGTCAACATATGGAATACACACAAAAAAAATAAAATCTTACATTTATGAGATTGAGATGTAAAATAACCCAGTTTTTGTCATTTTTTCTTTTCAAATCTAAAGTTTAATCTTCAAGAAAGTTTCAAACTTCTTTTGGGTATTCATTTCATATTTACTAAATTTTACAGAACTTTCTGATTATTATCACTGTTAACCTCTAATAAACTCTACTAACTCTATTTCTCTTTGGACATTTAACTTTAAGATTAATTTATCTAATTTAGCATCATTGCCAAATTTTAGTTAGGCAAAAAATAACATTAAGTAAATAAACTACATTAATAGTAATATTAATAAAAATAAAACAGAATAAAATGTAGGATTTATTTATTTGTGGTATTTGCATATTTGATTTTAATTTGCTTAAATTAAAATTGTTTAATTGACAAATTAAAATGAATAAATCACAAATATTAAGTTTTTCTCTTAAAATTAATGAATAAAGTAAATGAATAAAATATGAAAAGTAAACTAAAAGAGAATTCCTCATTAAATAAATACAAAACACTTTTGAGCATTTGTTCGCGATTAAGAACACTTTTCAATTCTTGTGCAAATTAATCACACGAGTTGAACAGGATGAGAGGAAAAAGAATTTGCGTTGTTGTCACACAATCACCCAGACTCATGAGACTCATCCACTTTTCGCGTTTCTTATTTTTCTCGTTTTTCCTTTCAAGATCTTCCGGCTCAAAAAAGTTTCCGAGTTTTTGCGTCTCGTGATTAAAAAGCCGGCCGGTCTGTGGATGAAAAAATGGGAGTGAATGTGGAAAACGGGGTCGAAAGTAAAAAGAGGGAGAACTGAGAGGAAATTTTATTCCTCTTTAAACTTCATAAAAGAGAAGAACAGAGAAAAGATATGACTATTAAATAGGTAAATAATAGATAGAGAGCATCTGCCTTATACATAGAATGTGATTATACTTAGGAATAACTTGCTCGCTCGCTCTGGTAATTCACTCAGGTAAATTCATCCACAGAGACATTCGTTCTCATCTACTCGCTCAGCTCATAAAGGAAGAAGACGAAGAGAATATGCCAAGCTCATGTTCCAAGAAAATGCTCAATAGTGTTCTCATAAGCAAAATAAGCAAGCATTCAGGTAGTTATAATACACAGCAAGCATGTAATAATACATCAAGTTTACTTTTAGCCAAGTTTTAGCTAATACTGGCTAATGCTGGGTGATGGTGGCTAATGGATTATTCCTATTCTACAGGTGAGTTTTGCATTAAGTCCGTGTAGTTTTAAGCTTTTGCTCGTGAGTCTGAAAGCAGAGTTGTAACAATTGTAACCTCATTTCTCCCACACTTGCTGTTCCCAATGCTCAGAGTTCCCCTCATTTCCCCCCGTACTTACCATAGTGAATGGTGGCATAGTGAATGCTGCCATGGTGATTGGAATGGAGATCATTACGAGCACACCTGCTGGTCGTCATAGTTACCCCTAACTTAACTATTATAATCCCCATGTCTCTCATTCTCTCGTTTCCCCTCCTTGAATTAAAGTCACCACCGCGAACACCAGTGACAAAAGCAAATTCCTCATGAATTTGTCCACTTTTGAGCTTCCGTGTTGACAGAAGGACAGAAGGTTGGCGCATTTCCGCGCCTTTAGCGCCACCCGCGCCACCCCCGCAATAATACAAAACAAGAACCAATTGCTAATGTAATTCATACACATTCGTATACATTACATGTGCATTAGAATAGAGATACATTAGATGGGAGAAGCCCTTTTGACAGATATGGGAAAACTGTGTTGAGAGTTCGAGGGGAAATTTGCCCATGTGGGAGTGAATTTGGCCCAGGTGAGAAGGGGAAATTAGCACAGGAGACTCCGCTACAGTTTGAATATCAAGAGCTCAGCGCACCTTCCCGGCTCGACTGTCATTCAGGATGAGTCACTCAGGTGAGATTCGAATTTAAAATCTGAATTAAATCCAAAATAAATAACTCAATGATAAGAACCAAAGTTTTCATTTCTTTACGAGCTACCGCTATAGTGTGTAACTTTATAATCAATTATTATCACAGTGGGATTTAATATTAAGAGATTTACAATCGAGAGAAATAAATCAAATAACTAGCAAAGATTAATAGGAAAATGTGTAACATTTTATAGCGAATATATCAATTTTTCTACTTTAGTACAATACAATAAGTAGAAAAAGATATTTGAATTAATTGTCTTGTTAAATAAACATCAATTGAACAAAATGGGAATAAAATGTGACATGGAGGCATTGTGGGATAATATTACTTAGGATCAACTCCATGAAATATTTAGGAGAGTTTGACTTATTTGCAGAACCGCATAGCTCATGTCATAATATTGACCTTAACTTTTACTGATTGAATGTCCTGTGTACTTAAATACTCATTTACTAATCCTCTATACTATGTAGTATATAATACATACTAAACTAGTATGAAAGTTAGACACAGGATACAGACAATGTATATAAGTATATTTATAAAGCATATATTTACTAAATAACAAAATATAGAACAAAATGCAAAGAATTTAATATGGATTTTATAAAAGGTGCAAAAATCGTATTTATTCATATAATCTAACAATAAAACTATGTATTCATACTTATGAAGTAAATACCTATATGTAATTTATTTTTATCTTATCAATCACCCTTTTGGTCAACACATCATTAAAGAGAGGGATAGAAGGAATTTGATTCGAATGTTCTGTGGATTCACATTTTTCCACATCACTCAATTTGGGGAATTGAGAAGAAAAGTTTCATTTTCCACTTGATTTGGGAAAAAGCTTTTTCTTGTCGGCTTCCTCAGTTCAATCAAGTTCACTCGGAAAAATCAAGTGGAGGGAAATAAAAAAGTGAGTTCTTCATTTTATTAAAAGGAATAAAACTTTGCACGTTTTTATTTAATGTCTTTTGTTCTCACACATTTTGATCCACCAGGCAGGGAAAATTTAATATTTACATTCTTTAAATTTAGTTATTCATAGTCAGATCTCTTTGATTTATGATTGGGCAAAAATGCAAACTTGCGATAGGCAGTTTATGAATTTATGATAAGTGGCTAGAGTTAATTAAAATTTTATCATTGTTGATTAATTATTTACTATTGAGGATTTTTTAATAGATATAGGAAAATAATTAAGAAAATTATATTGAGCTTATTACAATTGAGATTATATAGTTTTACAATCAAGATTATTTTATTAAAATTATCGTTAATAATATTATTGATAATTATTATTTAATGTTTAAATCAGTTTAAAATATTTTATTAAATACGCGGGAGAACACGAAATGTGGTAATTCGTGTTTATTTGAACCCGGAAAGAGCTTCGGGTGCTTTAGTGTGTTAATTAAAAGAACAAAATTGGTGAAGATGAAGGAGATTATTAAAAATGGAGGATTGTGTGGAGATGAGGGGGTTTTGGGTAATCCGGGGGTGTCGAGGTTGATCTGCCAAGTGTGTCGGGAACTGTGCGGTTGGGACGGAAGCCGGCCTTTGTCTTCCTTCCTTCCGTTCCCCCGGCCATTGGCCTGTACACCAAATCTCCACACCACCAACTCGCAAACTATCTCATTTCAACATGAACCTCTTAGATCCCCTCATGGCCTCCCAAAGGGTTTGGATTCCTGATCCAACGGCTGGTAAGCACTTTTTATTTTAATTAAAATTTATTAAATACAGATTAAAATTTTAACTATAAATAAATTAAAATTTTTACTATAAATTAAGCTTTTAACTACAGAATAAATAAACTTTAAAATAAAATAAATTAAGCATTAAATAAAACATTAGTAAACTACAGATTAGTTAAATTTTAAACTATTTAAGCTATAAAATATTTAAACCTGCAAAATTACATTGGATTAAACATGCCAATTCCTTAATGTTTTAAATGATATTTTTTAAGGATTCGTTCTTGGAAACATTGTGGATTTCAAGGCGGAGTTGATCAGCGTGGAAATTGGGCGAACGAAGAAATTAACGCAAGTTCCTTATGATTCAGTTTACCCTGCTGAGGACGCAGCTGAAGATTACGATGACAGTAAAAAAAGAAAAAAATACAAAATTCATACAAAAACTCACAGATTTATAGATTTTTTGAAAACGTGTTTGTCAAAAATTGAGCGAAATTAAGTAAAATCAGAGTTTTTTAAGGAGCTGAAAAAAGTTTTCTTTTTCTTCTAGATTGTCAGTTGATGTACTTGAACGAAGCCACGTTGCTCAACAACGTTCGGAATCGATACGTCCGGAATCAAATTTATGTAAGGCGAAATTTATGTTTTGAAAAAAAATCCACATTAAAAATGTACGAGTTTTTGCGGGAAAGGATGATTTGAATGGAAATGTGAACTTTCTTTTTCGGAGTTCTTTTCCCTTTCATGTAGACAAAAAGGAGATTTGACGTTTGAAATAATGTGGAAATGGAGCTGAATTTTGAATAATGCATGAGAATGAAGAGACTGATGCTTGTGTGGAGAAGTGGGAATGAAATTCTTGATGAGGATTTCTCTTTCTTCCAGACTTACATAGCCAACATGCTCATTGCTGTGAATCCCTACGTGGATATCCCGGGGCTTTACACCGGGGAGACGATTAAAAAATATCAAGGGAAATCTCTCGGGACGCTTCCGCCCCACGTCTACGCCATTGGTAACAGACTAAACAATGCACCAACTACCTAATCAATTTTATATTAAGTAATTTAGACAGTTTATAGGCCATTATACTGGGACTTTCAATTTTTCAAATGTCGAGGTTTCGTTGCATTCAATTTCAACAATTGAAATTTTATTTACCTTCGTGTTTACTTTGAAACTCCCGCAAGTCAGAAAAGCTATTATTTATTTAATAATACTAAATAATGCGACAATGGGCGTTTACTGTTGCCAATCACAATGTTAATTTAAGATTTTACAATTGTATTTCTTTGCATAAGCTACTTTTATTATATAATAATTAGCTTTATACTATACTATTTACTATTATAGGTTTATACTTTTATAATAGATATTATTATTGTTTATAAACGATTATTACGGTTATAATGGCTTTGACAAAAGATAAATTGACAATAAATGGTTATAAGAATTAAAAAGTGTCAAATGGAAAAGTAATTGTATTGATGGGAATTGTTTGATGTAAACAGGTGACAAATCCTTCCGGGACATGAAAGTGACCAAGGCGAGTCAATCGATCATCGTGTCGGGAGAATCTGGAGCTGGGAAGACAGAATCAACGAAATATGTCCTCCAGTATTTATGCGGCTCTTGGGGAAAATCCGCAGGACCCATCGAGCAAAAAATACTCGACGGTTTGCCAAAATTCTTACTCAAAATATTAAATCTCATTTCGCAGTTAAACTCTTGACATTTACAACGACTATTTCATCATCAGAACAAAGCACTACAAGATATGAACATTATTTACAAGATTTACAACAGAAAAACATTACATTATAAACACAATACATAACATTACCATTAAAATCGCGTTATAATATACACATTATGTAATACGCAACTCATACATACATAATATATATTGTACAGATAAAATTTGAATACATACATTACAATTAATATGACAAAAGTTTGTTTGCAAAAACCTTATACAATAGTATTGCTAACAAATAATATATAACTAACCTAAAAATATAAACATTAAAAAAATATTTCGAGATTTTTGCAAGGTTTCTCAAAGAAAAGTGATCATTGATTAAAAGTATTAAATATCATAAATTTCTTAAAGGAAGGTGAAAAGTGATCTTTGTGAATGTAACCTGAGATATAATTGTATAGCGAATCCTGTGTTGGAGTCATTTGGGAATGCGAAAACTGTTCGTAACAACAACAGCAGTCGGTTTGGGAAGTTTATTGAAATTCATTTCGAAGAGTTTAAAAAAGTGACTGGGGGATTCATCTCACATTACCTCTTGGAAAAATCGAGGTGAGTTTCCCGAAATTCCCTTTTGCTTTTCTCTCAATTTTTCTCTTCCATTTCCCCTTCACTTGGTTGAACTTCTGGTTCGTGCTTTTCTCGCGAATTGAAAAAGCCATAAGAGAACCCACGTCATTCCCAACCTCGTTCTCCGCCAAATTCCGCCCTTCTCCCTTTTACACGTGGAATACTCATCTTCACTTTTATTATCCCAATTTAATGCTCGAGTATAAAATACTCCTTTCTCTTCTCTAACATCAAACTCTAACTTTGTAGTCTATACAATAGCTATTAGCAGCTTACCATTTGAGAACACAGCGCCTGATCCAATTAATGATCTTTTTAGTATTCGTATTTATGGAAAATTAACATTAATACTTTTTGTCACATTTATTTTTATACAACCTGGGCTTTATAAAATAAATAAATTTCATAAATATACTTTACACTATTTACACTCCTTAATTAAAACAATTACTCAAGTTTTCTCAGATTGAACCAAGAGATATTGTCCAAAATATTCTGCATTTTTATATAATACTTTACTTGGTTGAATTTACTAGGTATATTACTTGGGTATACTTTATAGTAAATTGGATTTTTAAAATATTGACACGATTATTGTGTGACAACGGTAGGATTTGCAGTCAAGCCAAAGAAGAACGAAACTATCACGTTTTTTATCAACTATTGTGTGGAGGTCCAGAAGGATTGAAAAAGGCTCTTGGGCTGGACCGCGACATCAGCGCCTTCAATTACTTGCAAGGATGTCGGGGGTTTTTCGGGGTTTCCATGAAAGACCCCATCGTGGACGACATGAAGGACTTTCGGAACATGGAAATGGCCCTGACTCGCCTCGGGTTGGGAGATGAGGAAAAACTCGCCATTTACACCGTCGTGGCCTCGGTGCTCCATTTAGGAAATGTGAAGTTCGAAGATGACCCGGATGATCAAAGGGGAGGATGCAGGTAATTCACCTTTATTCATTACAAGGCACTTTTTCTCATTCAACACTCCGTTAGAGCCTTTAACTTAGAACCTTTAGCTTATAGGAAATCATAAATAAAGATACTAAAAGTAAAAATAAAAGCATTTGCGAGTATGTAGGAATAACGCATGAAGGAACTGTGCATTTTGATGTGAAAATTAAGTTTATCGTTGAGTGAGTTGATAGAAAAACTTTTAAAATTGAACAAAATAGTTAATAAAACACAATAAAAATGAAAATAACAAGTAAATAACAACATAGTTAGTTGAAATATAAATAAAAGAGGGAAAATTGTTGTTGAAAAAAAGAGAAAAAAATGCAAAAGATTTGATGGAAGTGGGATTCGAACCCACGCCTCCGAAGAGACTGGTGCCTTAAACCAGCGCCTTAGACCACTCGGCCATCCCACCTTTGATACAGAACGAGGTGTACGAAAGCTGCTTTTCAAGCTTGAGCTTTTTGTGTATATCTAATCCTTTTTTATTCACTTGATGATTCCAATGAAGGTCCCTTCCAATGCTCGAGTGACTATTAGACATTATAATGTATTATATGCCTTCACCCCTTTATGTGTTTCTCATTATAGTCAATAGGTAAAGATTTAATACTATCTTTATTTATCACATTTATTTATCTGTAGTAGAATTACTATAGTTTAGATATACTAAACGGTAATATACACAACTTTAATGGTTATTTCTAATCAATTCTATGTTTGCAATTCCTCATTTTCAACTGATTCTGCGAATTTTGCAAAAAATGGCTAAATCTATGAATTGATTGACGAATTAAAAGTGAATGACTTATCAAATTATTAACATACATATTAAGAAATTACCAATTATATGTAAATGTATTTATAATATATTTAATTTCAAGATAAACGCCAAAGAAAATTCCAATATTACTTATTTAATTTCAATCTATATAAATACACTATATAGCAATTAGTCTTTTTACATAATGTTTAGCGTGGTTAAGCATTTCTTCCATTGTCACAAAGGAATCTAATTTATTTAAACTCTCTTGAATTCAATGAACAAAAAGAAGCTTATTAACTGAATTTTAAGTCTATGAAATTATGTTGTTTACTGTTTTAAGTAAATGTAAAATATTTTCACTTAAAAGGGTTACGGATGATTCCGAAGCTGAGCTCCAATTCGCATCCAAATTAATGGGAGTCGACTGCGACGATCTCCGACAGGCTTTGACTTCAAGAGTAATGCAAACTGCAAAGGCTGGTCATAAAGGAACTGTTATTATGTATGTAATTCCTTAATCATCAATTTTAATATTAATATTAGTTTAATATTAAGTCCTACTACAATTCCAATTTTTAGCAATTAATGAAATATTTAATGACTATTATTGTTTGGTTTAAATTGAAGGATTCCACTTAAAGTGTACGAAGCGTGCAATGCTCGGGACGCTTTAGCAAAAGCAATGTATTCGAGGCTCTTTGATTACATTGTTCATCGAATTAATCAGTCAATTCCGTTCCATTCAAAAAACACGTCATACATTGGTGTCCTCGACATTGCCGGATTTGAGTAATTAAATAATTTTAATCAAATTTTAATTACAAATCTATAAATGCTTAGTATATTGCAACTAATTGGTATATTGCAATTTGTTATAGATTCTTTACTATCAATTCATTTGAGCAATTTTGTATAAACTACTGCAATGAAAAATTGCAACAATTTTTCAACGAACGAGTTTTAAAAGACGAGCAGGCCCTTTACGAAAAAGAAGGCTTGGGAATCGAGAAAATCGTTTATGTGGATAATTCAGGTAAAATAGTACCAGTTTTTATATACAAAAAAGTTATTTTATAAACGCGTTAAAGCGCGAACGTTTATACGTTCAAAAAGTTATAATGGGATTTGCTAATTAATTAACAAATTAGCTCATTAATTTCCCAATGTTAAGTTCAACTCAACTCATTTTATCAGATTGTATTGACTTGATNATGTTAAGTTCAACTCAACTCATTTTATCAGATTGTATTGACTTGATTGAGTCCAACGGGATTTTGTCGTTGTTGGACGAAGAGTCGAAACTTCCGAAACAAAGTGCGGCGCATTTCACGTCCGAAGTTCACACCAAGTTTGCAGCTCACTTCCGCCTCGCTTTGCCCAGAAAGTCCAAAATCAAAGAACATCGGGAAATTCGAGACGACGAGGGATTTTTGATTAGACATTTTGCTGGAGCCGTTTGTTACAAGACTGTAAATGGAAATAATTAAATAATAAAATTTAAATTCAAAGTACAAAGTACTCAATTAATTAATTACGTAATTAGTTAATAGATTGAATGATTAATTAAATGTGATTCGCAGGTTCAGTTTATTGATAAGAACAACGACGCTCTCCACGCTTCCCTTGAGGGTTTAATTGGCGAATCGAAGAACAGTTTCGTCCAAGGACTCTTTGTCCTCTCTGACAAACAGGCTGCTGGGGTGAGCAAGGGGAAATTGAATTACTTGAGCGTCGCCTCGAAATTCCGAACCCAATTGAGCGAATTGCTCGAGAAACTCCGCGGCACCGGCACTTCCTTCATTCGCTGCATTAAACCAAATGCCAAAATGGTACAAGGCGTTTTCGAAGGCGGGCAAATTTTGAGTCAACTACAATCGGCCGGGATGACCTCGGTTCTAGAACTCATGCAAAAAGTAATAAATTACATTTTGCTTAATTAAATAAACTTAATTTGCGAATTAGCAATTTATACAAATAGCAATTTAAAATAATAATTTATTTTTGGAATAACTATTGGTTTAATTGTAATTAAATATAGTGTCGTCAAGATCTTCTTTCCGCTTTTCTGAATTTCTAGAGTGTGAATTAAGAGAGTGAAATTCAGCAAGACGGAAAGAAGATATTGACGACCCTGTACAATTAAATAGGGCTATCCGTCTCGAGTTCAGTTTTCCGCACTTTATGCTTCCTACAAGGGTTTACTGCCACCGAAGTTGAGTTCATTGGATCCGAGATTCTTTTGCAGGGCCTTGTTCAAAGCACTTGGGCTCAACGAAGAGGATTTCAGATTCGGACTCACAAGGGTTTTCTTTAGACCGGGAAAATTTAAGGTTCTTTATCAATTGCATGCAATTGATAATTTATTTATTCATTTTATTTACAACTAAATTGCTTAATTATTCGAATATTTAACAATTATAATTTTACAATAATTGCCATTTTAATAAACTAATTAGGAATTTGATCAATTGATGAGAAATGATCCAGCGTCGTTGACTCATATGGTCAACAGTGTTTCTCGATGGATTGTTCAGTCCAAATGGAAGAAAATGCAATTTACTGCAATTTCTGCTATTAAATGTGAGAATTAAATTACTTGTCTCATAATGCCCTTCTTAATAAACAATGAGATATAACAAGGGGTCTCTTTGAGCCAAATGTTTAAAATGAAATGAACGACGATAATTAAATTAAACCCCTTTTATTCATTTTTAATCAATTAGCCATCAACTTTAATTATTTTAATGGAAATATTATACAGAGTTTAATTATTTTGTTACAGTGAAGAATAAGATCAAGTACAGACGAGAGAATTTGGTCAAAATTCAAAAAACCGTTCGAATGCATTTGGCTAAAAAACGCCATGAGCCGCGCTATAAAGGAATCATGAAGATGAAGAAGCTGAATAAACAAATTGGCTCCATGAGCCAAAGTCTTCAAAAGCTCAAAAAAGGGAAGGAGAAGAGCAAAGCAGAAGTGGAGCAAATTAATCATGAACTATCGTCAGCCATTAATTTGATTAAAGTAAACACTAGAAATTTATCATTAAAAATGAATTCAATAGTTAATTGCTAATTAGTAATTAAAATTAGTAATTACAATTACTTTTTGGTTATTTAGACAAACGATAGATTGGGAAAGAAGGAAATTGAAAAAATGTATCAAAATCTTCTTGCCAAGTGCGAAACTCTGATTAAAACTCTGGGCCAGCGGATTGACGATGAAAAAATTGCCGAAGAGAGAGAAAAGGCCAAGAGAATACAAGAGGAAATGGCAAGAGAACAAGCGAAGAGGGCTGAAGAAGAAAGAATAAAAATCCAAGAAGAAGAAAACAAGAAAAAGTGTGTTTAATATTACAATTATAAACTTTTAAATATTTTAAAATTAGCTCAATTAACTTGAACTTAATAACTAACTTAACTAGCTAAACTTAATTAAATATGATTAAATAGAACTTAATGTAAGTAATGTAAATCATAAAAAAATGAATTTGATTAACCAGGAAAGCGGAAATTGAAGCACAAAGAAAACGAGAAATCGAAGCTGCCTCGCGAGCACCGCAAAAACCCAAAGAAACTCCGCGCCAAGAGGAAGAAACGGCATTTGCAGAGCAGAACAAGCGCGACAATGAATTGGCATTCAGACTCGCCCAAGAATCAAATGTCACTTTTGACGAAACGGCGGGAGTTCAACTCAAACGTTCAAATTTCGTTGTGAATTCCCGGGCTGGGAAAAAATATGACTTGAGCGGATGGAAATATTCAGAGTTGAGAGACACAATCAACACGTCATGTGAAGTTGATTTACTTGAAGCGTGCAGGTTAAATTTAAATCTAAAGTTTAATTTAAGTAAATATTTACTTTTAAAAAGCATTTTTGGAATATTTAAAGAATTTTAATTTATAGTTTATATTCAATTTTTAATTAAATTGTATTTTCAGGGAGGAATTTCATCGGAGACTCAAAGTTTATCACGCTTGGAAGGCGAGGAATAAAAACAATGGGAAAGTCGATGAGGGAGAAAGGGCGCCAAAATCAGTTTACCAATATCAACACACGTCGTCAAGTCCAGTACCGCCTGCTGGGCAAAATCCACAGCGATTCAGATATTTTAGAATTCCATTCACCAAGGACGGGCAAAACAAAGGTAAATAATTACAATTTAAAATTGAATTAGAAATTTCAATTTGTACAATTTATTTTAATTCAATTTACAATTAAATTGAAATTTCTTAAATACAGGATTGTGGTATGCCCATTTTGATGGAGAGTTTATTCAGCGGCAAATGGAAATTCATCCAGGAAAAGAACCGGTTCTATTAATGGCAGGTATAATTCATTTTTATCAATTATCAATTTTTTACAATTAATTGTTAAGTATCACTAAAAATTATTTATTTTAAGAATCATTCTTATTAGATTTAATTTAATTTAATTTCAGGGCGCGATGACATGCAAATGTGCGAATTGAAACTTGCAGAAACCGGGCTGACCAAGAAGCGCGGTGCAGAGATTCTTGAACATGATTTTGAAAAAGATTGGACAAAATATGGCGGATATGATGTCAAAAATGGTTCTTAATTACAAACCGAATTATTAAATGTTACCTTACTCAGGCGATAACTTTTATTTAAAATTATACATACCATTTTGCAATAAAGTTTAATTTTCCTTCACACTTGACTTTTAATATTATTTATTTATGAGTTTCATCACGAAATAATAATTTTTTTTATAAATATGACTTCATTTATTTACTCAAAATGATATTATAAAAATTGAAAATCATTCAAATATTCTCATCTAATAATTTACATAAAATTTAATTATTAATTAACTTCTAATATGTAAATTTAATTATCATTTAAAATAATTATATTGCACATTTTTTGCATAAAATTATATCCCATTTCAAAAAACATTTTTCATCTCGTTTATTTATATTATAATATTTATTTATTCTGATATTTATTTAGCACCGTTTTATATTAAATAAACGAATAATGAATTAATCAACTAAATACTCCACAAACATCAACATATTGTTTCACACACATTCATATTTCCCCCTTATAATTATAAAAACTCCCTTCAATCGTTCAACAAATCTCACAAACAACGTCGCTTTCACACCATTCAAATCCATTACACTCACATTGAATAAATTATCAGTCAGTCAGCCTCATACAGAGAAACAGTGAGCAATTAAGTATCAAATTAAATTATATATTTAAAATGTGACATTTTACAAACCCATTCATTGGTTCTCACATTCAAAACAAATATAATCATAAATAAATCTCCACACGTAACACACTTAATTAAATTAAAACAAAGTCTGAAAACATTAAAAATTAGTTGAAAAATAAATGACAAAGACTCAAATGCATATAGTTGAAGTTTGTATAAATTAAAGTTAATTAATATCAAAATTGAAAGCCTAACTATATTAAAATCCAATTTAAATTTTTATCTTAAAATTTCATAACCTTAAATTTGATGATTTAAACATTAAGTTTTAAATAAATTAATGAAAATAATTAATTAATTAATAAAACCAAACCAAATTAAATAAAACAAAATAATTTAATTTAATTAATGAAATTGATTGTTGATTAAATTCTAAAAAGAATTAATTAATTTTTTGATAAATTCAAGAACTCCATCACATGTAGCTTAAGCTCGTTGATTAAAATTAAAATTTAACTGAATAGTTAAAGCCCAAAAGAATCGCGCATTCTACAGAGGATTTATATAATACAAGGTTCTTAGCATTTAGTCTTCAATGTCATTCAAATTGTGTAAAAACGCAGATTTTACGTTTTCCTTTTCATGAGGGATCTTCGACGACCAAAGTAGTCCATGATGGGATGATAGGAGTAGTTAACTTTGGGAGGGAGACGCCGATACGAAAGCCGATGTTCCTTTTGTCGTTTCCTAATACCCCGAATTCGTTCATATTTATTCAAAAGTTCGCGCTTTCTGTAGGAGCCCAATGACATTTGTCTTTGCCTTCTTCGTCCTTTCCCTTTCCCGAGCGTCTTCAGCTTCAGCTTCTCCTTCAAGATCTTCAGTTTTTGTCGATTGTCCCTAAGACGCAATTGGCGCGTCAAACGGGCCATCAGTCGTCTTTCGCGCATTTGTTTGAGGTTTCTTCGCTCGAGCGGGAAATTTGAACGGCGAGATTGGCGTCGTCTTTTGGCTCCATCTTTGTTCACAGGAAATATTATTTTCCCAGCACCGTTTTTGGCTTCTATATTAGTAGAAATCATATTAAAAACCAAAATAACACTGTTAATTAACATTTACAAAAATCATTTAATTATTAGGTTAATTTAATAAAATTAATTAATTAACTAACTATTAAGTTTAATTTAATTTATTAACATACGTCTTCTTTTGGCAATGATTTCTCTGAGACTTGAGTATTGTTGCAGAAGATCCTGGAGTTCTCTGTCCGAGTTGTTGTTGGCGTTTCTGACCAGCGGCAATGGCGTCGGGAGCATTTCCTCCTTCGGCTGCTCCATTACAACTTTCTTTGGCGGCGGCGGGGAGTTGAATTTGAGCTGTGCAGGGCGAGGGGATTGACCGGGGATGTAATAGCCCTGCACATGGCACGTACAACACGTCGGCACCTGACAATCAAACAAACGGCTCCTCAAAAATCTGACATTTAATTACCCAATTTAAATTAATTTACACCTGTCATTAAATAAACATTATACATTGACATTTTGTTACACTGACATTAATGTAAATTACAACTATAATTATAGTACAATTTTTATAATTAAATAATTTAAATATAATTAAGAATTATTCCATAATAAATAATTAGATTAACTGTTAAATCATCATTTAACACTTCAGCAATTGATGAGCAATTAACAGTTAAATGTACAAACTGTAATTAACTTTTATTTGTAATTAAATGAACCTTATACCTTAAACACGTCCATATGGAGTCCCTTTTCAGAGTCCCAAGCAAGGAGTCGATGATAATTGTACACTTGGGTGCAGGCAGTTCGGTAATGCGGCATCACATAAGAACAAGTATTTCCTGGCGCCCTTTAATTAATTGAATTCAATTGTATCATTCATTATAACAATAATAGGGATTATAAATGGACAAATTGTTCATATAAAAACCAACATGATTTTATATTTATAAAGAAATTCCATGGACTATTACAATTATAAAAAGCAATAAAATATCCTTACAAGCATTTTTCCAATCTGAGTGTCTGTGTGTTTTCAGCGTAGTTAACCACAAACTTCCAAGCACCCGTTGAGGCGGATTTGGCTTTTTTCACTTTGCCATAGGCGACTTTGGACGGACAGAGGAATCCTCCTTCACCGGCAAAATCTCGATGCTTGTGACTTCTTGGAAATTCAAACGAAAATGTAAAAGGAGTTTAGATTAAGGTCACCTTACAGGTCAGGTAGAAATGGAAAATTAGAAACTCACCTGTCGAAATAATGCCCATAGTTGTAATTGGATTCTTGGGCTTTGGGAACTCCCTCGACATAGGAAATGTGCGAGGGTTCTTTGATGAGCATTTGTTTAAGAACGGGATTTTGGTCAAGAGCTTCGCTTATAGCTTCACTGTAATGATCAATTATACAATTATTTTAACTAATTAAATAACAATTTATTGGGAAATTAATTGAATAATTAATTAGTTAAAATTAATTAAAAATTAATTAGTTAAAAATTAATTAAAAATTATTTTGGCTAAATAATGTTCGATAGTAATTTTTGGGAGATTTTAAATCTCCCCACAACTAGGTAATTTGATAATTCTCACATTGGGTAGTCTTGAACCAGAAGACATATCTCGTCCGAGAAGAAATCGCATTCTTTGTCAAAATGCTGTGGCATTGTGGAGATGGTCACGTCGTTGATGCGGAGCGGCGGCCGTTTGTTTGGACGCGGTCGTGGTCGTGGGCGTTGTGGCCTTTGTTTGAATTGGTTTGGATGGAAGGGCGGACGAGGGCGGCCGGGCCGATGTTGATGCGGGGGAACGCGGAGTCTGTTGGGTCGCATGCTCAAGGCTGGCTTGGCCGACGGAGACGGCGAAGGGCCAGGTTGGCTCTCGTCTTTCGGATGGTCTGGGTGGTCTGGCAAAAAATAGTTTCACAATATTTCAAAATTCCGGGCTATGAACGTTATCTTGTCACTTTTTAGTTTTACTGTATTTTTTGTATTTTTGTTTTGTTACTTTACTACCATAGCTAAAACCAGTTGTAAAATTGAATAATTGATAAACCTTATTAATTATTTGACTACTATACCTCTACATTGTAACTATTTGACTAACAATAAGTAAATTAAACTAAATTCTTGATTAAATTTTATAATTGAAATTAATTATCTTAATTATAATTAAGATAATATATTATTATAGTTTTTGTGCCAAGTCGTCAAGTTAAGTTAAATCTAATAGGCAACTATTAATTCCCTAGTTAATTAGTTAAATAGCATATAATTAATGCATTTAGACTCATTAATAAATAAATCTCATGATTAGAAACTTATTAGGAAAAGCTAAAGTTGAGTTTACCTGGATATTCGAGCGGATGGGGCTGAAGGTGTTCCAATGAGTTGTCATACAAATCCTCGTATTTCTTCAACTCCTCCAAAGCTCTCATCTCTTCGGACTCGGTGTAGTCGTAGAAGTCGTTGATTGGGTTGGTGATGGGTTTTAAAGCCTCTTTGACCTGAGCAATTTCCCTCTCGCGCTGCCTCTCGTGTTTGTCCTTCTCGGCCTCGATGACCGAGTCGATCATTTCCTTCACTTGGAGCCCAGGGCTCATGGTCGTGGACGCCGTCGTGGTTATCGGGTACGGCGAGTTGGAAATTGGGATTTCCTCGTTCGAGTTCCCCCTCACCATGGTAACGGACTGACTCGTGGAGACGATGGGGTCGATGTTGATCACCTTGACCATCGGGTCACCCGAAGTCAGCGAGTCCTTGGAAATGATGCTGACGCGGATCGGCTTCACAGTGGATGAAGCTACGGGGGAACTTGCGACAATAATCTTCTCTTTGGTCGGCGAAGACACGCGGAGGATCGGCGTCGGCGTGATCATGCTCAGGTTCTTCAAAGACTTTTCGAATCTCCCGGGGTTGATTTTTGAATTTGGCGAGATGATAACTGGGATGTTCTCCGAACCACTAAACACTGAGTGCGACTCGGCGATGAGCGGGGCGGCCTCGGGATTTAAATGGTGGCGGTCCCTCGTGTTGAGGTGGTGAATGTGCGTTTGCTGCTGGGAAGAGTCGGGTTCATTGTAAGTGTCTAAATTCAGCGTTGGCGGAGACACTTGGCGGGAGAACTCGATCCCGTCGAAGTGCGGGGGAACTAAACTCGGCGACGGCTCGTCGCGCCCTTCGTACGCTTCAGTGATGGCTGGAAGATGGGAGAAGGAAACGTCCGAGGGGGAGGGGCCGGACGGAGAGGCGAAGAGCGACGAGGTCGAGGCGAAAGATTCAAATTCGTTTTTCCCGGGCGAGGACGACGAGTGGAACTCGTTGTTGTTGTCATTGGCGAGGTCTTGGGCGAGGAATTTGGTGAGATAATTAGGATCATCTTCGATCAAAGGGTCGCGGGCGGGTTCGGGGAGATACGAAAACATTTTCTTTGGCTCATTTTCCATGGTTTCGGCCACCATGGTCCCAAGGCGCGGCGGGAGAAAAGATTTCAGTCGTTTAATCACCTGCATTTGAGTCCTACGCGGAAGGGCCGACATGTTCAGTCCAGCCCGCGAAGCCATGATTTCCATGCGTTTGAACGCCATCTCAATCTCATCCGCCGTCGACGTGGTCAAGGACGAGGGACGACGTTGTTCGGGGCGTTGGGTCGGAAGGAGACGTCCGTTACGCGGGGAATTCCCATGACCGTTCTTGTTCCCGCGCAGCATTCGAAGAGTATTCTGTGAGAAGGAAACAAAAATCCTTCAAACTTTCTCAATATCTAATGCATTTTTAAATAACTTTAATTGACATTAACTAATTTGAGAAATTAAACTAGAAATTACAAACATTATAAACGTTCATTAACTACTTACTACTTTTTTCTTAACTACTTACTTTTTGCTTGGCTATTATCTAAAATAAACTAAACTTTTTAAGTTTAACTAACTTGAATACTTAAATAAATTGACTTGCATTTTGGTTATTTGGATTAAGTGGAAAATGACAAATAGTAATTCTGACCTTCATGATGTCGCCGAATCTGTTTGGGCGAATTTTGTTGTTGTTCCTTGTCATGATGAGCGGGAGATTTGGATCCATGGTTGGGACGGGGAGGTCGAGATACTCCGGCGGGTTCATGAGCACCTCCGGCATCTCCTTGATCTTCTCCATGATCACCGACTCGTCGTTCTTGTAAATAAGACGATCGCGCTCTTCTGGGGACAAATTTGCCCCCGCCATGGCGAACAAAACACCAAACACCACCAGGAGCTACGCACAAAACACAACTTGAGACAAACGTTCCCTACCGACGCCACTTCAATTCCACAACAACTCTCCCATTGACTCTTAAAAATGCTAATTACTAATATATTAACCAAACATATACAAGATACCTATAAGTTATTTTGACAAATATTAATTTAACTACTCAACAAATAAAATTTTAAAAATATTCTAAAGCGGGAAAATCCAAGTAATTGAAAAACATAAAAAAAATCTAATTAAATTAAAAACGCGGTAAGATCCAACTAATTTAAAAACGAAAATTTTAAATGTGAAAAAACGGAATAAAAATGTTATAATTTAATAAAATAATTTGAGGGATATATCAAGAAAGTCTTTGGATTTTAAAAAGTCAATGGAAGCTTGTTGTATTGAATATGGCTGTTTGGACGTTGGGACGTTCTTACCATGATGATGGTGGTCCGGTGCTTCAAGTCACACTGACTTTTGGTCCGGTAGGAACGAAAAGGTTAAGTAATGAGATCTTGAAGTCACCTCCTTGGGAACGGGTTATGAAATGCCCATTCGATCCAAATCCTGTTGTTGGTCTCAAATCCCACTTACGAGCTTTTTTCCCTATCTCTCACCATTGGAATCCTCCTCCCACTTCACTTCTTTGCTCAATTCATTAAGGGAGTCTTCTGAACCCCTATGGGTCAATCCATAATATTCAAATCTCCCTATAATCACACAACTCACTCATAGCAACCGCACATGATTCACTAAATTCCTTCGTTGCAATCATGACAACAAAATTCTTATACCAGGACCTCTACCTCTACCTATATACGTATTTATTATATTCTCTATACAGTATGCAGTATATATACAAATTCAGTATATTTGCATACTTACATACTAATAATAATTAGTCCCTCTGTATTCTGTAAAATTTATATAAAAAGTAATATATGTATACTTTATAGAAGCACTATACAGTAGCCTATAGTCATGATAGCCATAGAGATGGTTACCATGGTAACAATACAGAGATTGGGAAGTATGGTCACTATAACAACGAGTGAATTGAACTCAGGTTTTCCTTCCCCGCAGAAATATATGAAAGGGGCCTTAAGAGTGAGTCTGCAGTTGGAGGGGAAAAAAGTTGTTTGCCAACTAACCCCGATTTTCCTTCAAGGTCAATGGCGACGAGGACGAGACTTTTTTCTTATGATGCTTGGAAGCTACGGAAGCCGAAATTATATCATTTCCCTTACTAATCCCATTACAATCACAAATTATCATTTTCTCGGCCCTTTTGTGGATTTCCCCTAATTTTCCCCTCATCTTCCACTAATTACACCTTTTCAAAACCCACGAATCTTCTCATTTTTATTTCCCTATCTGTTTCCATAGAAATGGTTCAATAAAAGTATTTGGTGTCGCTTTCCCGCTTTATTGCCATGCCAACAACTCATCTCCACAATGTGAGGTTTTAAGACGATCTTTTGAGCATTTCATGCTTCATTAGTTATTCATATTCGCAAATTATGGAAAATTTATTCGCAAAAATTAACTTCATATGCAATTATCATCAAATTCGCAATCAAGCAGTCAGATTCGTTTGCAATTTCAATCAGCTTTACCTCCAAATTCATTCAGATTTGTTTGCATTTGAAGTCAAATTCGCAATTAGCTAGTCAAATTATTTGCAATTAATGTCAAATGCACTTTACTCAAAATTCGCAAAATTAAGTCTATCAAATTCACCCTTATTACTTATTAGTCACAATCAAAACATTCTTAAAGTATAAAGCTTTTAAGTTTGCAAATTCGTGATATCCCAATTAACAAATAAAAAATAAATTCTTGTTTTTCGCGAATTCTCAATAGTTCTTCGTGTTATTCCTTTTCATTTACCTACTTAAAATAAGAAAATTGTAAATTATTGGTAATAATAATAAATAACTAAAAATCACACTTGCATACTTTTTCCTGTTTGTACTTTTAGTCCAACCAACCCTATATTTTATACTGATTTGTGCATATAAAGCCTATTTATGCAAACAACGTTTTATGCATAATGTTACTAGTTGAAATGTAAGAATGTAATTGTAGTTACTTGTACAATTGCGAGTGAATATTTGATTAATTGATAAAAGCCGGGGAAAACAAGGACTTGAGACAGAGACATACTTAGAGATACAGGATTAAATCCTAAATAAATAAACTTCAACACTTACAACACTCGTTAGTCAGAATCCCTTTTCTTGTAAAACTACAACAGAAATTCTACGAGTATGCGAATATAGGAAAATACTCGTATGAGTTTGTATGATCTCCATGGGAGTAAGAAGTGAATGAGAAAAAAGGAATTTCAACAGGTCGAGTAAGTGAAACAGAAGTAAGTAAATCAACCCGCTCAATCTCAATTAACTCTGCAATTCCCAAACATACGCCCTTATTTTCAATTTTATTCCTTTTGCCCATTCTAGGAAGATGCGACAGGTTTAGAAGAAGAAGCGAATCTGGACGACTCAGTTTTAATCTCGAATCCTTCCGCCTTTCCGCCAAACAACTCCATTCACTACATTACAATAAAAAATGCACGCAACTTTGAAACCGCATTCAATGCAATATCATGCTTCATATTCAACATCCACAGGTGAAATTCAATGAGCTTCTAAATGGCTGCTCATGATTAAATTCATAAACTTTAACGCCGTTGGTTTCATTTAGATCTCTAATGTATAAATTAAACCAACCGCGTTGTTTATTTAATTTAAAATATTTTAAATTATTAATGTTTTAAATCTCGATTTATTATTTTTGAATGGTTTTTTCATTGTTATTGGATGGCATAAAATATATTTTACAATTGTATAATTATGTAGCTTGTATTAATTACTTAATGGTTATATCTATTATCTATTATAGCCATAATATGGTCATCAAATTGTTCGTGTATGTGTTGAGTGTTAGCATGACAATTGTAACACATTTGGCTAAAGAATTTAGTTAAATATGATTATGTGTGTTTAAGCGTTCAAGATGAAAAAGAAGCCGGTTGTGTTTTCCTAATGAAAAACTCTCATCACCTCAACCAAAAGTCTCGCGATGGGTTTAAAGAACCAAATTCCTTCACAAATGTACAAGATATACATGCTAAAGATAATTGTAGGGTTTAAAGAAGGTGTAGAGGGAACATCCATTTAAACGCGTAAACGCCAGCTCCTGACTTGAAATTTAATTGAAATTTACCTCAAAAACGACGCGCGTCCTCATTAAGAACAATATTGAACTTTAAATTTCTTCTCGGCTGTGTTTTAAGCAAAAAAAACCATTTTAATATTCTCTTCTTGCTCCTGAATGGGAAAGAGGTGCGGACGGCTTTATGGATAATTTTATATAATTACAGGCAATAAGGATCTCGAATGTTGTTGTCATCAGTAGCGTGTCGCCTTGTCAACATCTTTAGTGGGTTACCATGGTAATTTGCCCAGTTTGTTAAAGCTTAATTATGCTAAGGTAATTATAATCGTTAATTAACATCTTAAGTTGTCTTAATCAAATTATTCAAAATATACAGATTTACAGATCACATTTAAAAAAGCTTAAATATTCAAATAATTTAAATTTCTCCCTAAAAATACAAATAAGGAAAACACTCATACATAATAAAATTAATATAATTACTATTGCATTTTTTCAACATTATTTATTCATCATCAAATTCGCCATTTTAAGATTCTGGCAATTAATAACAATCAGATAAAAATAATTTTTTTATTGTTATTTTTTGGCGAAACATTTAAATCATTTCTATACCTTGCACGTTAATATTAAGTTTTCATAGCAATTAGACCCCGGTTCATTCGGTTACTTTTTGCAAATTCTGTATACCTATATCAATATTCCTATTTTATAAAATATTTCATTCCTGTAATTTAGTGTTGTTAGTTTGAAATGTTGAAAGTAAAGCAAGTTAAACTCGATAATAAATGCAATAATTAAATAATTATGAGCGATTAAAATATTTTTAAAAAATAGTACAAAAAAATGTAGCGTAATGAAGTGGAAAAAATTGGGTGACATTGTGACATTGATATTTGATCTGAAAGGATGAGCTGGTTGCAATGAGCATAATGGGCGAGAAGGATGCAGTTTGGCAGAGAAAAATAAGTAGTTCGTCCAGCTCATTGCATATCGATAAATAATGTAAATATTAATATTCATAAGGTAATAAATTAGCATATTTGATACAATTGGACTTGGCAGTGATTCGAACAGTTCCTTCACCTGACCTTAATCGTCCCAACCACCAAATGGACGAATGATTGTAATTATTTCAGCCAATTTTACGACTTTGCACTTCCCCCTCATCATCTCCATGACGACTCACCATTATTACTCCAATACCATGGCTACTATCACCATGGATCTTGAAATTGGAGCTGTGAATCAAAGAAATTTTACGACTTCTATCACACCAATTAATCCTTTTTATTGCAAAAACCTCCTTTGGTCTTCCACTACTTTTCTTGATACACTCATATATTTTTCTATATTTTCACTATATATATATATACCCTTTATATTATCTAGTATATATCAGTATATCTGTTCATTATATTGCTCCTTAAAAATTTTCAAAATTCTAATTTACACCTTTAAGTATAATTACAATGGTCTCAATTGTTCACTGTAAAATGAGTAAAATCCAATGACTATAACTTATATAAAACAAAAACCCAAGATTTGCAAGATTTAGAATGCGATAATATGCGTAATTTATTTAACATTTAGAATACAATATGACAATGTATAATTTTTCCATTTATTTATTTCGTCATAATTTATCTTTTTCTTTCTACAATAAAAGTTATTGTACTTCAAATTGTATGTTTTAAACCCTACATGAGTCTGGTGGTGTGAGTTACGACTTTGGAGCAATGAGAACTGTGTACAAGAACTCTGTATTAGCTTGCAGAACAAGGAGTTAATCGGCCAAAAGGATTATCTCTATGGAAATGGAAGAGATAAAGTCTGTTTTCTGCACATGTATAATAGGAGAGGATTAAGAGGAAAATTCGCACGAGATTGATGATGATGAGGAATGTTCGGAAACGAGTCGGGGCGACATGGATTTCTCCATTTAAATCCATTGTGTCAAGGGGATTGTAACAGACAGGTTTCAGGTAAGCCAATGTGGATCACGAACAAAACATCACTACATGATGAATAAATACAAATACACCTAGTGTTGTTGGGACCAAATGGGTTAAATACCAGGATGAAAAATCTGTAGTGTAAATAAAGTTCTCCACTCGTCTTGCGTGTAATAACTCTCCACTGTAATTAAATAAATCAACTATCAATTTAAAAATCCGGATATCTCAATACTCATATCAAGCTCATATCGTACTCATATCACTATTGTATTCATATGGATTTAACTACTGTAGATATACGAGTTGTTCATATTTAATCATATATTAAGTAGCTTATTGGATTTTATATAACAATTTGTATATGTAATGTATTATTTATTGTATATAAAGATTTTGATAAGAGTTTGACAAGAAAATTTTTATATGAAATTTTTGACACAATCGAGTTTTGATTCGGCGCAAATTCTTTTGAAAAATTAACTTGTGTTTCTGTAATGAGTTTTTAAATGATGTGCAAGCAAACGAAGCAGCCATAATTTCCCAAACAATTCAACTCATTTGGAAGGTTTTGGACCATTTATGAACTCAACTTGTGAGTTTGGTAATGAGTCTTAGATTTGAAGATCTTGTTGCCATTGGTGATTCTTTGGTCATCCATACATTACGTTAAAGGACGTGCGTATGGTAAATACAAGGAACTGGGAATGCACTTGGACATCATTGCGGATTCCATATATGCGAGAGATGAGCCAAGGTGTAACACATTACATATGAAGCAGACTCATTCAATTGACCCTTATATCATTTATTCCGCCGCCTACTTTCTCGATTCATTCAGAGCAACGAGAACAAGTCCGCCTCTACACAGACCTTTTGCCTCTTAATACTGAGAACTTTCAACTCGCACATTCTTCAACGCAATAGATTTTACAAGAAGCTTCTGCTAACTGCTAAATAGGTAATGTACTTAATATATACATAATAAGAAATCCACATAACTTTTTATGCTTACAAATATATGAAACATTTTCTTACCAAGCAAATTATTTTCGCATATGAATGATTTTTTAAGATTTTCGCGTATAGTTTTCCTAGGCTTGTCCAAATGTCTTGTATGCAAGTTGAGCTCTGAATTCCTATAAATGACTAATTTTGCTCATAAAGGTTAAGGGCAAAGGGTATTGGTATTTATTGTTATTGTATTTCTTCGTCTTGCTTGCCGTTGGCCCACTTTGGCTCTTTTTGAGGTCAAAATGTTCATTCGATCGTCATTTCGAGCTCGTTATGTAAATTCAACACAGATTCAACTCAAGCCAAAAACCATTGATAAAACACACTCGATTGTTGCTTGCTATAGGAAGCTTCTTCAATCTCTTCAATAAAGTCCAAAATGTACATGGCAAGTCTGCCGGGATTACGAACGGACATAAAACCAATTACTCTCATTACATTTGATCATCTCTTATGTATAAACTCAAGTACGTGTTTATACATGAGCTCACAGCTCACAGAAAGTTCGCGTGGAATATTAAGATTTATAGTATAACCAGGTAATATATAACATAACATGTATAACTTATAGTTCTATATAACAATAAATATTTCTCGGGCATTATAAGTAATCTTTCGTGTGTTGTGGTTTTATCGTTGTATGATTATGGAAAATTGTTTATTCATTGTCATTTGAGCTGACTGGGCTGAGTTTGATGAAGCTGACAGATCAAGTTCAAATTGTTGGCACATTCGAAGATTCCTCTTCAACTCACTATCAGACAAATAATCCAAATATGACTTTCAGGATCCGGATGGATTTTTATTGAGTTCAGGAATACAAATTGACAATTGAATTTAGGATTCTCATACTTTTATTGCTTTTTTACACGATTTTAATCCAATTAGAAAAAATGGCCTACATTTTCCACACAAGAGTCATAGCGAATGTCAAGTGAAACATCTTAATTCGACTATTTGGAATGCTTAGTCAATTTTTTTTAAATATAGTAATTAAATATAATATTAACTACCCTACTATTTTATTAACTTTCATAGATGACATTTTTGTAACTATAACTTATTCAATATGAACTCAAATTCTACAAACAAGGGTTTTTATCCAATGAAATTTATAAGTGTGAAATTTTTAGTTAATGAAATATTTCTAAGAAATGTGAATAAAAAGTCATTTTAGCTGTATAGAAGTTTTTATTAAGATTCAAATGAGTAGAGAATACACTTAAGTAAAATACATATAGTGTAATTCGTTATAATTGTATAATTAAATTTAATAATACATTTTTAATTTCATCTGTTCACATTTTTATATTTTAAGTTCACTAAACAATTACGCAATTATTAGCATAAATTTTGCATTTATAATAAAATTTACTGTAAATTTATAATATATTCACTAATTATATTTTATAATAAGTATAATGTTCCATAAATTTCTTTAGTAGATTTTATTATTTGCGTAAGATCCATTAGTTGCATTATCTGGTTCAGTAATTATAATTAGGCACTAACGTTTTCATTCATATTTCAAGTAATTTCAAGTTTCTCTCTTTTAAGGTATTGACGTTTATTTAAGAATATTTAGACAAATTGCAATGCTTAATTTACGCATATATAGATTTGCACAAATTGAAATATTTCAGCTAAAATATAAATTTCTCATTTCACAATCAAAAAGGTTTTCTATTTCGTAACAATGTTGTATATTTAATTACAATTAAGAACTAATGAGAAATTAAACAACCAAAAGTACCTGGAGGGTTTTTGTCATAAATTCCTAAATTAGGAGCTAATACATTTGAATTAATACTAAAAATTACGAGGAGATTTGTTAATAATACATTAAAGGTGAATATATTGCGAGTGTGAGATTAGGTGAGATTAGTTGGACAATTCCTTTTTCACTAGAAGCATAAATTGGTTAAAAGTTGTTAAAGTTTTTTTAAGTTCGAATCAAATTCGAATTGGCTCGATTTTGATATCGGATGGTTCGCAGTTTCAATCTTGTGGAGTTCGGATGTTTTTCCCCACTTGTTTTGTTCGTTGTTCCTTTACTGGATCGGGACGTTTGTGTGTGTGATGGCCGGCGTTGGGAGCGGAGCTTCGACGGTGAGGACGCCGTCTTTGCTCAGACTCGATCGAATCAATTCCGGATTCACGCCGGACGGAAGAAGAAATTCCCGGTTGTATTCCCGGTAAATGGATTTCGTCTCGGACTTCTCCTCGTGTTTCGCATGAACCTTTAAATTCAATTAAAAACATTCAAAATCGGGGCAAAACAAAACAATTTTTATTGCCCTCTTCTGTCGTTCTACACTATCAATAAATATAATTATAGTTATAGTTGGAAATTAAAACAATTAAGCTTTCCTTTTCATAGATGTCGGAAAAATTTCTCTTATTTAACCCCAATATCGAATCACGAACTCTGCGTTCTAAAATTGCTATGCCTAATAATTTTGTAAAGCTATAAAGAAACCCCTTCAATGTTCCTTTAATCAATCAATCAATAATTAATTTGCAAAAGAAACCTCAAACTAAATCCATAAAACGATTAAAACTGAAAATATTACACCTAATAATTTGCCATAAATATAATTTGGGCTTGCTAAATAACACAAGTCATATTTAAACAGTAGCAGCCCATATACTGGTAGTGTCTTTTATATGAAAACAAATTCCAACCCAAGTTCCTAATGAAAATGACAAATTGAAAAATCATTGAGTTCTGCTGACCATAAAGGCATATAAAGGTCGTGGTAATAAATGAAGACCCAAAAACCACAACCACGCAAGCATTAAGGTCAAATTAGAACACAAACACACATTAACTCCATAATCCTGTATAGTTAACATATAGCAAAACTCGATATAACTAAAATGAATCCATGAAAAGATTTTAACGACCTTTTGCTAATTGCTTTTTAAATTACCACATCGTTGACTCTTCATGTGTGCTTAGCTTTCAATTCACCCAATATGATAATTTCATTATCAAATCCTCCATTATTTCATTATTTCCCCTATATGCTACCAAGATACAGAGGATTCATTCCAGTGGTTCTTATAGGATGTTAAAAATAAACTGTAACTATAAGAAATCAATCAATCTTAAATGTCCAGGATTTAAAAATGAATTTTAATTCGAGATTTTAAGCAAATGTCCTGCATCAAACACTTTGTTTCTAACAGTTATTTCCAAAAATATTAAAATAATTTGACGTTTTTAAAGTTTTTAAGATAAAAATTAATATAATCGTGATTTATATTCATAGTTACAAAAAAATTTAACGCCTATAAGAACCACTGGGATGAATCCTCTGCATTTAAAATTCTATTCAATAATTTTATAGCACGATGCTTATTAGGCCTGTACAATAAAGTTAAGAATAATTGTTAAAAAAGGTAAATTACAATTAAAGTTAATATGATTTAAATAGTCTAGTTGTGTCCTTACGAGCAACTTGTTGTCAACAGTCTTGAGGACGATTTCCTCTGGTGCGTACTGAGAAACGTCGAATCTGAGTTTCAGAGTTTTTCCCTCCCCTTCATCTTGGATGAGCGGGGAGTTGAGACCTTCAAAGTTCGAAGCGCTCGTGTTGTTCGACGACGTCGTCGTGCTGCTACATAACAAAGACCAAAACCCATTTAAGTCAATTGTAATTAAAATGCTAATTATATTTTAGATAAATGAATTATATTTTGGTTGATTGAGTTGACTAAATAGGAAAATTTATTAAATAGGTAATAATTAGAATTTAGAATAATTAGGAATTAGAATTAATTTCAAAGAACCTCCTCGACTGAGAATGAGAATGATTGTGAGCGGAGCTGAGGAGCGAAGAGGAATCCAGGAAGCTTTAAATATTTATTGTATTTGATTAGAAGCGTTAATTATTCTTCAATTTAATTGATTATTTCTCGACGTGAGGCGAGTCAAGAAATTTATTAATTTTCTACTTTTCAAAAAGAAACAATTAATTTGTCAAGATTTAATCAAAAGTAAAAAAAGCCATTTGAAGTCAAAGCGAATGAAAAATTACAAAACTCAAACCCCAAATTCTATGTGAAATGATGTTACCTTGAAGTGTTGAAGAAATTGTCTTGCCGTTGAAGAAGCTGTGTACGGAAGTTTGACTAAACAAATAAGAAATTTTTAATTAATTTAGCAAATTTAAAATTATAATAAATTGATAATTTAGTATAAAGCACAATTAATTTCCCATGTTTATATAAAAACTTTAACATAACAAATCATATTGAATTTATGTAATATTTATTTATTAAATGCGTAACAATTTAATTACCATTTCATCCTCCATGCGACGCATCTCAGCATCGAATCTGTTAATAAAATAGGGAATTAATTAAATTACGCAGAAACGTGTACGCATTAATTGCGTTCATGGTCAAAATTTGTCTATTGGGATTACAAGTTGAGCGTGGCCTTAATAACATTGAAAGCTATTCTCCTCAAAACTTTCAAAATGTGTGAGAATTTGGTAAGCGTTTTAAATAGGCTTATAAAAACATCAATGGTAAATGTTCTAATTTTCCTAATGAATATTCAAGAAGTAGATCTATCAATTATTTAATTTTTAATTTCTAGGAATTCCCAAGAGTTCAAAATTGAGAACTAATGTTGTCGAATGAATGATTTAAATTAAGCATTCGAAAAATAAAGAATTTAAGTGAGAAATCCATTAAAATTAACAACTAATAATTGATTTAATTAAATGCAAAGAATTTCTGTCACATTAAATATGTTTAAAGATGTATTTAGATGTAATTACTCGTTAAAAACATTATCAAAATGACGCCGAATCATCCTATACTACAAATTAAACAATTGACTAAAATTCGTTGATTTTGTTACTATATTACCAGTAAAATTTAGTCATTTCAAGTCTTTAGGACCCGGAATTTCGAAGACGTGGAAGCCAATTGGTAAACAATAAGAATTTAGTAAAAATCTGAATCTTACCTTTCTCGGATGGATGAGAATTCTGTGTCGAGGACATTGTTGTCCGACAATTTGACTGGGATTCGCTTGTCCATTTTTCTATTTCTCTCTTAAAGCCAAAAGACGCTGGTTCTTCTTTGTTAAGTGAAGATGTTCTGGTTCCTTCGAAATTCTTTGCTCCTAAAAATAACCACGAAGTTGAGTCTCAACTACGCAAGAATCCCCCAACCAATGACATAAAAAAATAAGAGTGAAAAATTGCGCTAGAAATTTTTCTTCTTCCCGTCCCCTTATTTCTCCCTTTTCCCACAATCCCCAAGTAAAATCTCCTTAAAAACCGGAACAGAAAATGAAGGAAACTCACTTAAAAATTCAGATGGATGAAAAAGAAAAGGTGACCGGCGTTGGAGTCCCAATGAGAATGAGAGTTGAGTGAGAGTGAAGGTGGCGAAGGAGGAAATCCTATATAAGAGAAGAGGGATTGCATTGGAGTTTCGGGGGTTTCGGGGGTTTCGGGGGAGGAGGCGATGTCGAATGTTCATATAAGGGATCCAGAAAGATCGGCCCACACACCAGCCGACGACTCATCCGCCCCCCACACCAAACCCCCAATTCTACGACTCTGATTCACATCAGAGTTTCACATAGAAAGAATCAGTGTTTTTGGGCCCCACCATGGACCATTCAAGCACTTACTTATAATACACTCACTCTTGTCTTTAGCAGAACATTTAACAGCCGATGCCGGGTTTCCTTGTTCTTTACATGCCAAGTGAGCTGTTGGATCTCTCTTGTCATCATTACATTGCTTCATCATCGATGTATCTATTGGACTTTCAACGTTCAAAAACTTTTTTAAATGCAAATAGAGTGTTACCTATGCAATTTCAAATTGCAATTTCTCCAAATTGATTTTTTAAATTGTTTCGCTGCTATTTAGTTAATTATGATTCCAATAGAATAATTTAGCATAATTAGTCTCATAAAAGGCATTTCTCTTAAACTGTAAGTTTAAGAGATGAATGAAATGTAAGTATTCTATTAAGGTAGTATGCATTTTACAAAATAAATAAAAATGCAAATGAACTAATTAATAATGCATAATGCAAATGGTATAAATAGCTTGGAGCTTTTTATGATTATTTTATATGCAAGTTTGTAAGAACTTTGATGATTTTTAGCTCATTATTTTATTTGTCTGGTTTGGTTGTTTTTTAAGCGGCTTGGAAGCGTCAAAAGCATTCAAGAGGTTTCTAGAAGATTAGAGAAGGAATCCCAATGTGTGTAATGTCATGTGTTGAGTGTAGTGGGTGAATGAGATTTTTGGGGTTGTGACCTCACTAACTCCACGCCGTCCACTCGGTGGATTTGCCTTTTTCTCAATTTCGAGGAGAACGTGTGTCTCTCCATGTGTTTGGTGGGCAAAGGGAAAAGCGTGGGCGTTGTGGGTGAGGAGACAAAAACTACTCCAAATTATTCAACTTCTTCCACACAAAACTCCTACACTCATAGAATCCTCTAGAAAACTCAAGAATTTCATAAATTAATCACTTAATTCCAAGAACAAATTGCATAAATGCCAATAAACATTAGAAATGCCAATAAACTATTTAATGAAAAAACCTGAAATGATTTATTTATTTGATTAAATCATGCATTAGCAGATGCAATGTATAAAATACATACACTGATGATTTATCTGATAATGAATGTGTATGTTTCAAATTATAAGGATAAAACATTTAATGAGCAAAAAAATCGATTACAATTTTTTATGCAATTATACTCACATGGCTATGAATTAAAATAATACACGTTGATTTGCCATTTGAACCCATGTATTCTTTTTTATGTAAACACATGAATGAGAGATTTAAACGATTGTGATTAATTGGGCAAATGAAGGATTATTAGTTAAGTGGAGGTTTTGAATAATAAAATAAATGAAGGAAGGAGCGGCGGATACGAAGATGCGAATGTAAAAAGGAAAGGTGGGTGAAAAGTTCAAGACTCTGAGACTTGGAATGTTTTGGCTCTTGCCACATCTTTTGGCATTTCGTCAATTCTCCCTCGTAATGCTAGTTAAGACCCAAATCACCATTCGTCACTGTCACTCCACAACAATGAAAGAAAGAATTCCAACAGCAGAAGAAGCCTTTATTTATATTTTTAATAATTTGTTTTGAAACGAAGAGCTAGTAAATTGTAAATTCGATTGAAGTGTGAGCTGGTTTTCGAGTTTTTATTCAAAATGACTTTTAAATAAAATCCTTAATTTTTCATAGTTTGGATAATTTCTTCGACGTCATTGTCTTCTACCAAGTTGATGTAAAGGACACCTTTATTGGCCATGAGATTTTCAACTTCAGCAACAATCTTGTTGACGATGTTCTTTTGGTCCGGACATGTAAGCGCATTTACTAGTCGTGTACGAACCTACAAGTAAAATGTCAAAATCAAATGACAATTTTGTTCATTCTACTTAACCTAACTATATACATGAATTAACTATAATTAAAAATTTATATTTTCATGTATAATTATCATGTATAAGTTAATTAATTATACATGATAATTTGATAATAAATCTTTTTATATATCTTTTATATAATAATATATCTTTTTTACATTTGAAGTATTAGTAGAAAGCTCCAATGGTGGGTTTTTCATTTAATTTATTGAACTATAACATAGAAATTGACATAGCAATCTAAAAAGTTTTTTATTTTCTCCAAGTATTTTGACAAATTAAATGTCATTTTTTGAATTTTTGTGCAGTTTCCAAATGACCATAGCGTTTCATTGAAACCAACCTAATATGTTCAAATCCAATTTTAAAACAATCAACTATATTAGTTTGAACAAAATTCACATAATTGGCTTGGTTATATTCCATGAAATGACTGGCAGCTTTAATTGAAATGAATTTACTCATTGTAGTTGAACAAATTTCTTTTCATTCTCTCATTCTCATTTTTCCTTTTGAAAATTTTCTAATTTAAGCCAACAACAACGAGGAAACCATGAACGAGGAACAAGTTTTGAATAAACATTTAAGTTGTTGAAACTTTGATTTTGAGTGTATTTTATTCATTTTTAAAATAATATGCAGTGATACTATCTTGTGTTGCATTTAGAGTTTCAAAATAAATTAATTTTAAATTAATTTGTCACCTAGCAAAATGGTAAAACTTAGCTTCACAGTAAATGCATAAGGTAAAAACGGATTTTATAAATCATATTTGCTATTATTTTGAATTTAAAGACTAATGATGTGACACCATTATTGCGAATTGAGCGTATGGTACTGATGCGTTATTTTATTTGAGGTTTATTAGATACTCTTTAAATATTTAACAAGAAGAATTAAGTTAATAATGTAAATTTTGCAATACTTAATCAGCATAGTATTGAGAATGTTCATTATGTACAATATGGAAATGAAATGCATGAATGTATAAAAAATAGTCTCCATATAATTTATTGACGGGGCATATAAATAAAAAAGACAACACACGCACCAGGCGGGAGGGATAAATAAGTTACAGGAATCTAATTACAATCGGAGTTGGATTGGGTTGCTAGGAGATGGCCATCAAGAGACTCCTTGCCACCTCCGAGTCTTTGTGCATGAACTCCTTGAGGATGGACATTCCCTCGTCATCGCCGCCGCCGCCGATCCTCTCCAAAACCAAATCCTCTGGCTTCAAAATCACATACGAGTTCGAGTTCTCCTTCCGCTCCCCCTTCTTCGGAGCTCCGTAGTAACTGCTCTTGCGAGCATACCGTGAGGCAAAGTTTTCTTGGTCATCGTACGGCTAAAATTCAATATCATCATAATAATCAAATATTCATCAATTATTTCAATTATTAACAATTAATTTAGCTAAATCAATTTATCAATTATAATATATTTGTATAATTTTGATTTGTAATTATGAGTTTTAATTAATTGTTTAGTTAAAAATTTAATTTTTTTCCTTACATTATAAGTGTCAGAAAGTGGTGGATTTCCATGTCCTTTGGGTTCTTGGGTTGGAAGTTCGTAACTTGTTGGACTTCCTATAAATTCAACAAAAAGTTTAATGAGCTAAAATTTAACTATTTTTTGAAATGCCTCGGAGGTGAACCACTGGAGGAACCTTAACGCCGTTCGTTTTATTTATCATTAAAAGTATATAATAAAATTATTTTTTAAATATTTTTATTTTATGCTGCAGAGTCTTGTATAAAACAAACGGCGTTAAGTGTGAATAGCAGCATATTTTCATTTTCTTTGATGGGACTTTTAATAATTTTGGCATTTAATCATATGGATGATACTTTAAATAAATTTCGATGGCCTGCTTAATACATGGCTTTTATTGCCTAATAACTAGCCATTTAATTATCAGTATAATGAAAACTTAAATAAATTCTAATTAATTTCTAAAATTAACTTGCTATTAGAAACTTTGTCTTGACCATAGTGTGATGAGTATGAGGTGGAAGCATCGGAAATCGGATCGCTCAACGGTCTATCGGCATCCATGGCGTCCCTGTCTCTTTCGCGATCTCCTCCGCGGTCCCTTTCTCGTTCGCGGGCCGAGTATGAAAAGTAACTTTCGTCGTAGTTGGACGGGATGGTGGAATAGGCGGATTGGGGCTCAGGTGGAGAAACGCGATCTTCCACTGCCGGGCCGAGCGTCTCGATTGCATGCACGACATCCGAAGACCCGCCGGCGCCATCGTTCAAATAGGAGTCAAGCGCGGATCTGAAATCGTTGCTGTTGCTGGATGGATAGGGCTCAACTGATTGTTGCTCTCGTCGGCTCCCGCTCGAAAAAGAATTCCGGTCGTTTTGGTAATTTTTACGATTCCCGGATTTCTCGTTTTGTGGACTGTACGCGTCTTGAGCACTAAAAATTAAAATAATTTATTAAGAACATTTAAATTAACAGCAAATAAACGAAATACTGAAAACATTTTTAAAAATTAGTTATTGTAATTTAACTATAATGCAACATTATTTTAAGTAAAGTGAAAAATTAACAAAAAATCGGGTTTTCTTTATATAATAGTGAATGTAATTAATTATTAGATACTTTAATTAATTAAACCATTAAATACTTTTGGACTAAATATTAAAGACGGTCAGAAATTCTAATTAAATTATAAGCGTCATCATTAGTCAAAAGAACAATGGTATACATACATTTCTATATAAAATTGTATCTTAAGTAGTTTGTCAAAAAGTTGGAGTGTTGTTAATAAAATTGATTGTCATTAATAAATTAATTGAGAGTTACTTGAACAAGTCTCCGTATTCGTCTCTTGAGTTTGTCTGTGAGTATTGTCCAATGGTGTCATAGCGGGACAAGGATTTGTCATAGTTATTGTTCGTACTGCTGGAGTATTTATCGTAGGTGATGGGAGTTTGCGAGGGCGACTGGCCCTGCTTGTCCCAACCGCCCCATTGGGCCTGTTCCCCTGGAGACTCGAATTGGTTCGTGAAGTAGTCGCCCGGGTAACTCATCTTCTGAGGGTCTAAATGACTCCCTTGGGAAGATTCCAACGCATTCATCCCTAAGAAACGTCAAATTCACAATTAAATTAATCAAAAATTAAATTATTCACACTTTTCCAATTTAATTTAATATTTATGGAAAATTTGACCTGTGTTTTATCTCTTTTTTTTATAAAAATGATATTTTTTATAAGCTGAGTTAATTTTAGGTAAAGTTAATGAGAGCATCAAATTTTAAATTGGGTAACTAATGAAATGAATTGAGTGAGTTAGTCATCTTCAAGTTCTCAAATTTTCTCAAATTGAGGACGGAAAGGGAAAATGAGGGTTTTGAGGGTTAGGCCGTGGGAATTCCTCGTACAAAAATGTGTTTTATGTGGAAGAAACAAGAAAGTCGTTATGGGATGATACAGTGCGTGTCAAAGAATATCCAACATTTCATATAACACGTTTTCTTGGACTTACAAGCAACTTGAACGACCCAACGAGGCGGAGGAAATTCGCACGTTCAAATCATCCAAAAACCCACAGAGGAAATCAACTGATTCACAAATGCATTCCAACACCCCAAGCAATGTTTAAATAAAATTAATCTCTTTTCTATGAGAATTCTTACTAGTGAAAATAAGAATTCTGTTGAATTCCCTCAAATTCATCAACAGCCAATTGAACATCCCAATTTCCTACACGATTTCGAACATAAATAAACCCAATGTGTTCATTTACAAGATTCCCCACGTAAAAAGCACAAATAGGAAAATTCGTATTTAATGATTTGGTCATTTTTTATAGATTTTATGCGAATGTCAAATTTCTCTTTATATTTTTACGTCTCAGAACTTCCAAGTCTGAAGTTCGCAATTCGTAGTCGATGAAAGTCAAAACTTTCATTTTCTAAAACACTTTAAAAGAATCAAGAAATTACAAGGGTTCATCAGTTCCATTGATTTGGCTCAATGAACTTCATAAATCACCATAAATTTTGGAAGAAAATGGGAGGAAAATGGGAGTGAAATAGCACGCTGAACTGCATATATTTTTCAATATTCCTCATGTATTTTTCTATATGAGAAATATATAAAAAAAATACATAGGAAATATATGATGGTAAAATTAAGTGTGAAAGTAGTATGTAAAAGAATGAAGTCTTGGAGAGTTTTTAAAGATTGTTGAGTTTGTGAATTCCATCACGTTTTCTTGTATGAGGTTGAGGGTTCAGTTAGGTTTAATGTCATTTCCTGTTCTCGACTTACCCAGTGGATCGTAGTTGTACTTCAGTCCATCTGAAACAAAAGGAAAACCAAGTTGAGTATCAATCGATCAGACGGCTTTTTACTTTGCATTCACTATCGTCATTAACTATTCACGCCTCACTAAACGGAAAAACAATATTTTTATTCTTTAGTGCCAAGGTGAAAAACCTTCTCACGTTTTAATAATAATTTTATGTTAATTTAATTTTCCAAAACGCCTCTTACTTTTACTTTGCTCTTATGTTAAATTAAGAAAGTTATTAACTATGCTTTAATAATAATGTTTAAATAGCTAAATCTTTTTAACTTAAAATAATGCTTATTTAGATTTTCTTTGTATCTTTTGTGTTCAGTAATAAATGAAAATTAATATTAAATTTGGAAAAGTTTAATAGGATTGATAATTTTAGACATTCAAAATCGGGGCAATACTGAACAATTTACATTGCCATCATTCGCTAAATTGAACAGCCATTCTTTCCTTCAGTTATAAGTTTAGACTTAAAACCTTAATCATAGGTGTCGGACAGTATATTTCTCATAATACCCTCAAATTAAATTAAATGTATATCTCTTTAAGATCTCTAATTAAATAGTTAACGTGATGTTTAAATCCTTTTAAATAGAAGCTAAAAAAACTATGCATACTATAAGATATATATATAATAACCTAATTAATTAATTATTATTATTAATTACCAGTGTGTGGCATCGTATTTTGCGTCCTCATTGGATCGAAATTCCATGGATCTTGCGTGTAGGCGTGATTGGGTCTCTTCATGTATTCCTCGTAGCCCAAAGGTCTTCCAAGCGGCGGGGAAGAAACGGCATTGATGTTTGAAGCCATCGGATGGTCGAATCCCTTTGGTGGCCCAGGTGGACCTTTTTTCCCTCGTCCAGGCGGCCGCGTGCGTCGGCGCCCGCCGTTTTGTTGCGGCTGGCGTTGCTGTTGGGGCGGCGGGCCGCCTTGGTGATTCCGTCTGTTGGCGCGGAAAGCCGCAGGGCCGCCGCGTCTTTTAGGAATGTCTCGTCCGGATGGGATCGTTGACTCGTAGTGGTTAGAAGCTGCGCCGTAGTTGTTCCCGCCGCCTTGTTGGTGGCCGCCGTAGTTTCCGCTCATCGCGCCGCCCATTCCTCCGTAATACTCTGACGGCATGAGAGACATGGGGGAAAGCAAAGGAGCTGGTGGAGGCTGAAAAGTTTAAATTTTACAATTCAGCCAAAGAAAATCTTAATGCGACAAATTTAGGCATAATTTACGATAACCAATGACAAGCTACTACTGCAAGCTACTTTAGTTAATACTAGTCATTATCTTTAGAATTTGCGGTCTTTTGAATTAGTGGTAAATTTTGAAAATATAGGATATTTATGGAAAATTTTATAGAATATATTACCGTAGCCATTCCAATAGAAGGCATGTCATAAAGTGGATATTTGGGCGGTTGAGGAAGTCGATGGATTTGACTCATTTTTGGTGGAGAATTTCGAGATCCGGCCTTTGGGCTCAATCTGAAATTCAAAAGAAAAACCCAAATAAAATACTTGTTCCTCTTTGATCATAAAAACGTAACTATACATTACATTACCAGAATTTAAATTAAAAATAACTCGAAGCAATTTAATATAATTATTAATTGTTAAATTAACAAATAAAAATTTAAATAAACAGTTGTTTATTTGAAATCACTTGATACTTTTCTGCTTGGAATATTTATGTATACTTTTAAGATGAGAAAGTTTTAAAATGATAATTTTATCAAACACGAATCCAAAGAAAACATTTAACGTTTTTGTCCCATTTTTTAAACATTTTTTGCACTTTTAAGGGATTTAAGTATAATTGGTAGCAGACACATTTCATTGAAAACATGCCATGTAAGGTTAAATATCATTTCAGTTTAATCGGCTTAAGGACCTACATTGGCACTTTTTGGTCAGTTTACTCAAAAATGCTAAATTGATAAATTATAGTGTGTATGACATTTCCCTCATTTTTTGACATCTGAGTCATATGACAGAGATGAGATAGAATGTAAAACATAAAGCATATCTATCTAATGTATAATTTTAATTTAATTAACATTAAGTGAGCAGAGTGAGCAAAGGTATACAGTTTTGTAGGTGTGATTTGATGGGTGTTGTTTTGGTGGATCTGAGAAAAGTGATGGAATTTGATATGAAAATGTAGTTGAACAAGAGGTGCGGCATTTTCACCCACACACCTATGTGTTTCTCCTCAGCCTCGTAACCTACACCACTCCTGTAGTAATTTATCTCTGAAACATTAGTTAGCTTTAGCTCACCATCTTGCCTGTCCATACAAATACTCATAAACATGAAAGCATACATGAACCAGAATTTGTTATTAAGTCAATTAAATTACAAACGGCCCTTTGTTTACAATTAATTTAAGTGAGACAAAAAATAAGTTCGATGCACTTTCATAATTATCCCAAATCTCTAAGCATTGTGACTATAAGATTTTCCTTTTGATTTATGTGTGATTTGTACTTATATAAATCAATAGTGTGTATGTAAAGTGCATTTGAGAAATTTTTTGGAATAAATAAACATTTTTTATATAAGAAGAATCATTAGAAATTGCATTTTCTGCATGATTTCATTCATTTCGTGTAATTT
The DNA here is from genome assembly GCA_009869795.1 of Neelides sp. FZ-2019. NCBI lineage: Eukaryota > Metazoa > Arthropoda > Collembola > Neelipleona > Neelidae > Neelides > Neelides sp. FZ-2019. The sequence goes on from VJMY01000288.1 coordinate 50,217, forward strand.
AACATCTGTTTGTAAACAACAAGTAAACTTTCGATAAGTGAAAAGTCAATTGAGAAATTAAAGCCTTTTCGTATGGATCCAATGAGACCCTCGATTTTCGAATAATTTGATTTTCTTCGTTGTGCTTCAATGCATAATAATACGTGTTTTTCTCTTTTATCAATTGAGCAGCAAAGGAAATCGCTCAAAATGCATCTAATGTAATTAATATGGAAAGTCAAAAACTGTGTGAATTCCCTTGAGGGAAATTTGAAAAATTGAAAAGTTGGGCGGTGAAAAGCTTAGATCTGACGACGTTTGGATTGAAAATTGCTCTAACGCGTACAATAATAATTGTTAGTAATTTTTCCATGTAATCATGTTTAAAAGAAAAGCTTGGCTATTAGAAAATATAAAAGTGAAAAAATTTCTCTTGGATGTAAATTGAGGGGAGTCATAAATTAGACATTGGGGGTTCTTGGTCGAATGCAGGAGGAATTGCAAATTGCAATGTTGAACTTGAACCGTTCAAAGCTGAGATTCCACTTTTCACACAATTCCTCCTTTTTCTCTCATATTTCATTCATCCCGTCTCTCTTACACTCCTGTATTTTTCATATATCTTCTTACTAGAATCTCTATACAATTCTATAGGCTAATGAGACGAACAACGTTAAATCTCCTATAACTCCTTCATATTTAACTATTTTCACCTCTAAACACCATATGTACATTTGGATTATACACTTTATTCATACATTGGATTATTTCCTATTTATTTTAATAAGCTTTATAGGTTCTTTAAACTTCTTTATAGCCAAAATATTGTCTGTAAAGAATTTGTTTAAAGATAAAATATTGAATATGGTTATTTGATATTTATTAATATTTTAATAACGAGTTTTCCTCAATAATTCACGGTTATACAACCAAGAGCTTGAACTGGCTTAAATTCATTAATGGAATTCCTCAATACTCAATATCCCTCAATGGCCTTCCATTGATCATCATTTGGGGATTTGAGGAATTCTTGTATTTTAAGTCAAAGGTGACGTTTTGTATTCATGAGACTCCTTCGCTTGCGTCTCATACATAGCAAGTACAACGATGTACCAAGATGAGAGAATTGAGACATGTTTGGATGAAATACATTTATTAGTTTAAACCTTGCAGAGATCTTTGGAACTTGTGTTGTCTTGTATGAGAGTTTCATCGCCTTCAATGTGTGTTGAGAGGTGAATGGAATGAAGTTGAACTGTGGGCCTCTGGGTTACGTCAAGAAGCCCTGGAGACCCAAAGTTCGCTTCGCTCGGTACAGTTAAGCCAAAACGAGTTGAGACAAAACCAAACCTTCAAACCCACCAACAGCAACCAACAATCCTCCAACAATCCTCCAACAATCCTCCAACAATCCTCCAACAATCCCTTCAACAATCCTCCAACAATCCCTTCAACATCAAAAACTAAAACTAAATCCATCACCATGGTGAGACCAATATTACTATCTCATTCCAATGGCCAAATGGCTCACAATATTGAGAATGACATTAGTGACAATTTAACACAATAATGACAATATTAGAAAATTTACAATGACACGAACAAAATTCGAGCAACGAGAAAGAAACGAGATTTGATAAAATTGGATGAGAAATAGAGAGCTATTGATTTTTCTTTTAATTGGAATCGACATGTAATCGAATTTATAGTTTAATTGTCCAATCAGTCAATGAGACTTGTTAATAGCAATTCTCCTTTAAATAACGAGTTGTTATTTAAAGGAGAGAAAAGTTTTATGGTTCTTTTTCATTGTCAAATTAACTTTGTTGGGAAAAACTTGACCCAACCTGAAATTTACGTAAAAAATGAACAATTAAAAGAAGATTGTAAAAAGGAAATTTAAAAAACTATAAAAGTTTGTGTAATTTAAACAATATGAATTGTCTTTGATTTAAGAAAGCCCTTTGGATTCCAAAGGGTTCTTGTTTTGAATGATTTGACTGGGGAAGAATTCAATGGTAAATTGACCTCGAAGTTGAAAGATGATGATTTTCTAGTTTTGAAGGAGCTTCATTTATTTCATGTTCATTCATTTGCTCAGGAGTTTTGTTCAGAGAGAGATCATGTTGCAGTTCATGTTGCTAAGAAAGTTAAGTAGGAAATTTAAGTAGTTGTAAAGCTGACAAAGATGAATTTCTCTCACGAATGCTCTAACCTTCAACAAACGGCGATTAAACCCGAATGAGTGAAGGATGAGACAAATGAGCTAATGACTAATTAGCACACACGGCAATCCTCATCTAACACGATTAATCAATCATATAGAAAATGTTAAATTACCTGACTAAACTATTTAAATGAGCAAAATAATTAAAATACAAAAACACAGAGTTATGTTCAATATTTTAAATTGCGGATTAGAAATCTATAAGCTCATTCCAAGTAATTTTAACTAATTTTAAAATATAATTCAAAAATTAAATTATGCATTAAACAAGTTAATAATAAAAGATGTTTATTTGTTAAAAACACATTGCTTACTTTAGATAATTGTTAATTAATTAATTATTTCAATTTCTATTCTAAAACAATTCTAAAGCAATTCTAATTCTAATTAATTTTTAAATTAAAGTTAAAATTGCACAATTTGGATATTTGGAGTATTTTTAAAAGAATTTAAAAATTATTATGAAAGGTCTTGACAAGATGAATTTGGTTTCATTGTGTTTGATATTTGATTTGATTTTATTGGCTGAACTTTTCCACTTGACTGGTGGTTGTTTATTATGCAGGTGATCGAACCTGCATTTTCCTCCACACAAAGGAGGATTTGAGTTCTGATTGAGATTTCGTTTCTTCCACACAACACAAGTAATGGCGATGGTGATTATTGTGTAAGATTTATGTAGGACCTGATTTTAGCATTCAGACGCTCTACGTTTGAAATACCGGTTAAAACGAGGTTCAGCAATCATCCTAATCATGAATTTCATGACACGTTGCGTAAAAACGGACCAAGAAAAATCAAACACGTTAGGGATTATAAGAATTTTTTCTAATTCTTTCTAAAGGTCAATCCGATCAAAGAAAAATTCGGGAAAGATAATTAGATGCTTAGTTAAGAATTACTTATTTACTATTAATCAGAAAAAACTCCCGATAAAGATCAAGATTACCTACTCATTCAAATTATTTTTAACGAGCATTTAATGTATAATTTTTCTGCATCAAACTCTTTATGTTTATCACTTTTATCTTTTGAGATTAATAACAATTTTTTAACGTTTTGCATTTCACCTAAAATTGGTAAAATTGATCGGAACTTTCTAACGATTATAAAAAACCTCCTGTGTCGGGTTTCGTGTGTGAACAAAGAAACTTCAAACTTTCCCACATCTTATGATCAAATCATTTAAGCATGTCAATCTCAATATTTCCCCCTTTGTTCAACTTCTCAAGTTCAAGTTCAAGTTTAAAATTGAGTAAAAAAAAGAAATATCAGTAAAAAAGAACTATTCAGTATAAAATATATATTGAGTAAAAAAAAAAATTTATAATAATTGAATATGAAAAAGCTTGAATTTGTAAAATTCTTGACCTTTCCAGGATGTTGTCCATGAGGCCTGATCTCTTGACGAGTTCCGTATCAAGAAGAACCCTTTTTACTTGCAGCCCCGGAGGCATCTGCTGGAGCGGGTATTGTGTGATGAAGGGTCGGTTTGGCGCCGCGGCGGCGGCCGCCAGGAAAGACAAAAGGAGGAACGAGGGAAGGACCGCCATGGGCAACTGCGAACTCCACACTGAGGAGAACCCGTTGAAGTTGACCTCCTTACAAAACCCGTCCAACCACCCCCGTACAAATTCCTCCTTTTCTCTAAATCTCATTTGTCAAACAAGATTGAAGGTGAGGAGATTCCGCCTCGCCAACCCAAACAGAATACTGAAAATCATAGAATCTTCATACACTGCAAATGTACACTCTTCATACACTCATCATCATCATCATTAACTGGGAGGGAGATCTGGAATATGAAATCATCAAGAGAAAAAATTCTGACACATAACTACGTCAATTTGAACATTTTTGCTCAATTTCATAAGATTCATAGAGTAAGACAACTCATCAAATTAGTCAAAGCAGTTATTTTATCTGCAGTAGCCATAAGCAGTTATACATATTACATTACTAGGTATATACTTATAAATGCATTATTAGCATTATTAGTTTTAGTAGCGAGTTTTATAACAACAATTTTTCAATTATTCATTCAAAAGATTCATATTATTTATTCCTTGCATTAATTTAATTAATTACTATGTTGTCTGTTTGGAGAATGTAATTACATGTTTATATAAAATGTAATATATTTTGGATTTTTGCATTTGATTTTGCAAGTGACTCGCACTGAAGATGTGATTAAAGAGATTCTTTTCCTAGAAGATTCAGTGCATTAAGTTTAGTCTATTTGTTTATATCATTTAACCTTAAAAGATTAAATGCATTCTGGGATAATTAGGGCTTGAGAGCAATCTTATGAAAAGGGAATTGAAAAAGTACAAGTTGTGTGTTTATTTGAGTCTTTTTAGGGTTAAAGGTCAAGCGAGGGGGAATATTTGAAAAAAGAGTGAAAAAGGAGCGGAAAACGAAGGAAAGTTCCCCGCTCCCAAAATCCAAAAAGAAATACATTGTTCAACATAGGGAATTAATGTTATGAATGAGTTTAAATGCGTAAGTTTATGCGGATGTAAATAAAGTGGAGTATGAGAAAAAGCTTTTGTTTATAATACGGAAGCTTCGTAAGTGTTCTCTTTTTATTTGCGCATACTTTTCAATATTCTTTTTACAAGTTGATTCAGTAGGATCCACACAGGTAAGTTTTAGCCAAGATTTTATCAGAATTTAACAATTTGACAATTTAAGTAATTTTTAACAGTATTTTTTCATATTTATGAGTAATATTTAGCATAATTATTTGACAATAAAGTTCTAAGTTATTTCTCGTATTAATTTATTAGTCAATTAATTAAAATCCTCGTTTATTGTGAATTCTCTTTAATCAATGGACTAACAAGGGACTTTTTGAGAAACCAATGTTTTTCTGATGATGGATGAACAAAAGTCACGCCTGACTTTTCAAAATCTTCATTTATTTATTTATTTTCAGTTCTTCTGTTAGTTTAACTAACTTGAACGGTAACGTTATCTAAGTTGAACGTTAACGTTAACTAACTCTTGAACGCAAACGCTAACTAACATTAAGTTGACGTTGACTTTGGAATGTTCTCTTTCTTATAGCGTATAGAGTGGTGTGTGTTTATTATAGGCAGTTTCGACTCATTGAGACTCTCCGTTTTACATTTTCCCAGCGATGATTGAAAAGGATGATTGGAGATGACGGAGCGTTGTTTAGTCTTCTTTGCATTACCATCTGAAAGCTGCGACGAGTAGGGCGAAAAGCCCCATTGGAATCATCAAAGTTGGGTTTTGAAGTTTGAGACCCGAATTGCATTTCTCCTTGTTGCAAGCACAGTAAGTCACCATCACTAGAGAACAAAAACAAAAAAGGTCGAGTTAAGGTCTTTTAAGATCAAGTTTAGTTTTAACTATAGTTAAGCCAAGTTAAGCAAAGATGGAAATTCGTGGAATTTAATCTTTTAATAACACCAACATTCACTTGCTTTATCTGTAATAGTGATAAATTCATTGACCTTAATTACCATTGTTAATAACTTTATTAGGAAATTACGTATTATGATGTACAATAAAGGAGTTTACGAGTATTACTGGCTTCAATATTAAGTATCTAGCTTATCTATTAAATATTTAGATACAAAGTAGTGTATTATGAACGGATGTTGTAGAATTCAACGCGTAAGCACACATTCGTTATTAAGAAGAAACTTGTAAGTTTGAGCTTATATTAAAGTAGTTAAGTGCAATTCAAGAGAATTTGTTAGAGAAATAAGAAGTTAAATTGAGGTTAAATAATTAAGTTCTCACCTTCAAACGTTCCGGCTCTCGTGTAACAACGGCCCTCTGGCGAGATCACACTCGTATCCTATATTACAAAAAACCGTTTGTCTAATCACAAAAATCACATGATTAATTGGTTGTAAAATAAATAAATATTTTTTTAATTGAATAATTGCTTATAAGTATAATGGCTATTGGAATCTTTAAAGAAATCATTTAAAGCAAAAGAAGTAGGAATGCATTTTGAATGAATGAAAACATTGATTTGGGAGGAAATGAATTTAAAATCGAGTTTAAAAAACCATTTATAAATTGTAATTTAAATCAAAATAAGGAAAAACTTATTAAATGCAATATAATTGCTCTGCTTCATATTGAGTCCAAATATAAAAAGTTCAATTAGAATAAAATTTTTCTTATCCGGAACCCGAAAACGTAAAAACGGTCTGATCAAAATCGCATCATAAAAGCCGTGAAATTGGGGAAAGAGGAAATGAGATTTTTCCAATTTGTGAGTTTATTGGGCGTTAGCTTAAGGGGATTGAGGAAAACTGAGTGAATTGAATGGTGAATGGAAAGGAAAGTTGGATTAAAATATCGATTTCATTTCCGCCACAGCGCAGTTTAAGCAAATAGTAAATATAAAAGGGATTTTATGGATCTTATTATAATAGATGAAATTTAATGAAGGAATCCAAGTAAAACCCTCCACTTACATCTTCTTCTTCCCATGAGCGTTTTTTATCCATAAGCCAACCGCAGGATCGAATGTATCGAATGTCTTGACCTCCCGAAAGACTCACTACAAAACAAATATTAAATTCATTCAAAAGCCTCGCTTGCTTCATTTACTAATTATTATAATCATAACCGTCTGATTTAATAATAATTTAAATTTAAAAAAATTGTATCAGTAATATTCTTATAAATACTAAAAATAATTATACTATAACTATAATTATAGCTTAGTTAAAATATTAACATTCTTGTAAGATACGTAACAGTTAAAGTTAGGTTAATTACGTATAGTCAACGATAGTCAAGTAAATGTACCTAATTGTTGTTAAATAATTGAAATTAGTGTAAAATAATTGTAATTATTGTTAAATAATTAAGATTTCCTGACCTTTCTGGACAGTTTTTCTGCAAAGTGTGACATTTCTTCCAGGATGAAGCATATCGCAGTCTGCATCCTCAATGGTCTTTGAATTGAAGGGATCCTTGCAATGCGGGTCATAGACAGAATTGCACACGAAGCACCGAATGCATTCCCCTGCAAAATATGTCCAAAAATTCACAATTGCCAAAAAATTCCCATTGGCAAAAAAGATGCATAATTTTAGAATGAATAATAAAAGGGTAAATTGGCGAACCTTCGGTGATGAAGAGGACGACGAGGAGGAGGAGAAAACCCGCGTTCATCATCATCTTCTTCAGCCAATTTCCTCCGTTGGAATTACACGAGAAGGGAAGAGGGGAAGATCGATGGGACGAAGGGAAAATTCGTCTCCGCCCAACCAACGGAGCTGCGCAGCCAACGTGGACGGGAAGGTCGGAGCGAAACACGCAAAATTGCGAATCCGAGCGAATGCGAATTCCAGACGACTCTCAGACACGACAACCCGAAAACTCAGGCTTTCCCTTCACAATCCCTTGTGCACGTCCTACACGGAAAAACGACGCGGAAATTGCGAGAATGCGAAATCGTTACTGATGTTGTGCGAATCGCATTTCGCGTGCCTCTCCCGGAAATTTCTCCGCGCACCGCTCGGATCCTCAACTAATAAAAAGGAAATCCTCCCGAGACTTCTAAATATATGAATTCCTCGCTTTCATCCAAGGAAAACCCAATTCCACCAAAATATGAACTTTAATGTGATCCGCCGTTTTCTAAAGGAATTCTTTTTCATTCCCCCATTAAACATCATATAAATGGAAATATTCTAAATGCATTCGCCGGTTTAATTTATAATCCTAATGAGCTCGAATTTTTTAAAAATTAAGGAAAATCAATATTACGTTTCATTAAAAATCCCATTTTAATGCGAATTTACTTATTAATTTATGTATTTGCATGATGATTATTTTAACTAAATATATTCCGTTACATTTCGATTACATTATTTGAAACAGTGTTACTTTTGACAATAAGTTATTGAGAATAACCGGCGGTCATAATAAGTAAACTATAATTAATAAACTAAACATTATTACTTACATACTTTACTAGCTAAAGGATTGTAATTCGTAATTAATTATTTAGTTAATTCAAAAATGAGAGGAATTGAAGAAGTTGGTTAAAACTATGATGGTTAAAACTAACTGTAAACCAAATGTAGCTAAATGTAACTATGATATTTACTAACAATGAGTATTATTCTAATAAATATTATATGCATAATAAAACGAAGGCGTATTTTGGTGTTTTGTGGAGAAGGTTTGCAAATGAGGATTTATTGCTAAAAAATCACAAAAATCACAGACAATCATTCTTTCATCGCATTCCAGGTACTATCTGCAGGTACAAACAGACTGACTTTCCTCGTGGCTAGCGACTCATCTCAAAGAAGAAATAAAAAGAACAGAAGGGGAGACGACAGAGGGACTCTAGAAACGGAAACTCCTTAGCTGCCCGTCTTGTAGTGGGTTTTCTCGTGGGCCTTGAGGATCGTGGAGCGCGAGAAGGTTTTCCCGCACAGCGGGCATTTGAACGGCCGCTCGCCCGTGTGGACTCTTGCGTGGTCCTTCATGTGGTGGCGGAGTTTGAACGCCTTCCCGCAAAACTCGCATTTGAAGGGACGTTCGCCCGTGTGAACCGGGAGGTGTTGGATGAGCAGCGCCACTTCCGCAAACGGCTTGCTACAGAACTTGCAGACAATGTCCCCGCCGTCCAGGGGCGGCGAGGGGCAGCCGGGAGAGTCGGGTGGGGCGGGCGGCGGGCCGCCGATGAGGGCCGAGGAAGTTGAAGGGCCCGCCAAGGACCCGCCCCCTCCTCCCCCGCCGCCGCCGCCCTCGGACTCTGAGTAGTAAATTGAAGGGTGGAGTGACAAGACGTGTCTACTCAGAGAAGTCGAGGACGGGAAGTTCTGGAATGGCAAAGGAAAAAATTTAGAACTCAACTTAATTTAGTTAATTGATATTTAATTATTAACATTTCTAGTATAATTACTAAGTTTTTAAATGCATTAATTATTTATTGTTTGATTATTATGTAAAAGAGTTAATGGCATACCTGCGAGCAATAAATGCAACAATAGCGGAGACACATTGGCGTTGAACTTCCATCACCGTCAGTCCCTTCCTCTTTTTTCAGCTCCTAAAAATATGGAAAAATTAGAAGATTCTAATTTTTAATCGAATCCATTATTTATGCAAATAACGATCTTTTCAAATAATATGGAAGTTAAATACTATGATTTAAAAAAAAGTAAATTCACAAAAGCAAGTTCATTTCAATATAAAAAATGATTAAAATACGCTGGATAAAATATAGAGTAATAGTATATTAATTTAAATAAGAAGCAGCGGGTGCTTATCTAAAAATTTAACTGAAACTGAGAGTATTTAATGAATTTAAAAGTATAAAATAAACGGCGTGATTGAATGAACCCATAAAAATAAATATTAAAAGTGAAACAAATGTTCTAACTTACTTAAATAACTTACTTAGTTAAATAACTTAAAAAGTTAGTTAAGGTTAAAGTAAGTTAATCTGATTTTGGAATGCTTACGAGAGGCTGATCAGAGGATTCAGATCCGTACTCGAGGATTCGTGACTTCTTGGAGTAAACGGGGCCGACTTCGGAAGGTACATTAACTGGGGGACTCAGACGCTTCACTTGGCTCAGCCCTTGGATCTGAAGGTTCTCGGCCGTCCGGAGAAGAACTGCCATTTCCTCCGGGCTCACCGTGATCTCCCCTCTTAAATAACATTAACTAATTAAGTTTTACTCTACAATTTACTATTAATTACTTGGAGGAGCTGAGTTCATTTAAACGATAGGCCGTTTAAATAATTTAATTAAACCACAGGTTAATGAAACGATATACTTACCTGTACATGAAGGTGACAAGATCTTTGAGGATCTTAAAATTCACATCTTGAAGAATAATAATTGGGTTTGGGCTATGAGGATAGGAGGAGAGGAGACTTTTAAAATAAGGCGAGTTTGCTGACAAGATCAGCCGGTGCACTCGTATTGACTCCGTTGGTGAACATACCTGCAAAATTTCCCAAAATACCAGTTGTTACATAAATGCTACTTTCTTAACCCTTAATTAACTAAAAAAAATATTAAAATAAAGGTATAATTAAAACTATTAATCGTGTCAATTGAACATTATATATTAATTATACTTGATATTTTAGTGCTATTTTTAAGAATTTAACATTAAATCGATTTATGACCATCCATATAAAATGTTCCAATTTTCATTATTTTTTTGCTTGACGCATCACAAGAATTATATTAGGTTAGGTAAGTATTTGCAAGTCTTAATATTCCATGTTTAAATGTTGACACAAGAGCGAGTGAGCAACTATACTGCTCATTTAAATAAATAAACATCTTATTTACTTTATTTTCAATCCTCTCGTTTTTGCAATAAAGGGAAATTATGGATAATTATTAAATAATGTGCGAATTGACTGAAATAAAACATGACCCCATATGCTTAAAATGAGAATTGAACTCATAAACTCCATCTCATCTTTCACATATCATCTAAACATCTTTTAAATATCTCTTAAATATTGATCCAAATTAACTTATTTAAATTTAAATAATCCAATTGCAGAAAAAATTAGCTAAATAAATAAAAATCTAATTAAACCCTAATTCAATCCTTTTTATTTAGAAATTAATCCCATGATAGAAATCTTCATTAAATTGCATAATTGATTTATCCATAGTAATTTCATCCAGTTGCAAGTGCAAGTTGGCTAGGAGAGTGGTTATGAAAATTTAGCAGACGTCCAAGATCCTCAAATTGTAATGATGTGATTCAGCGAACCCCTTCAACTAATTCAAATCGTTCTCAAGGCCAAGTAACAATCGCTGTGACTCCTCTGGCGACCAAATCCATTTCAAATGGTCGTTGACTTCTCTCCCTCCCCCCAAAAAACCCCAAAAAGGTCACTCCGTCTAAGAGCAAGGTCAAAGGTCTCAGTGGTCCCGAAATACAGAATTGCTAAAATAAAAAGGGTCCAACTGCCGGTACGGAGAGTGCACGTAATAGGTGGACAAGACCTTGGTAGTTTGAGAGTCTCTTCTTGGCCAACCTTAACTTAGCTTAATGTTAAGTTAGTTAATTGCTAAGGGCCTTACGAGGGTGCAGTCGACCAGGGCCTCGTCGCCCAAAAGGGCCCACAGGGAGTCGAGGACGGCGGGACGGAAGTCGTCCCACTTCAGGTGCATGTCCTGGTGCTCCATGGCTGGCAGTGGATGGGAGAATTTCCGAGCCCCGTCGCCGAAACTCAGACACACACACGTTGCCAGACACACATACGCAATGCAGTCCGTGGGCCCAGACACCCGTCTGCGTACTACGCCACAATCAATTCCCGAAACCCGACCAGACAACCCAAGGAACCTTAGCCCGGGTCAAATTACCCAAACCTACATGTACCCTCCATCCAACCATTGGCATGACCCTTGACCGGACCACGAGAGAAACGACATAAGAACCTCGGCTTATTCTTATATAAATTCATTCGCCAAATTCTTGTTCAATTCGAGAGATTCGCGAGCCTTGAGGAATTTTTGCACACATGATGTTATAGATCCCAAATGCGTCATGCGGAGTATAATGTATATAGCAACCATGTACGCTTCCCATTGGAGCAACGGAGTAATGTATTATATTACATGGGGAGCATAAGGAGGTTTTATTGGGTAGGACATGAGAGGAGGACCAGATATTCGCACATTACATTATTCGCATTATGACTACAGATTCACATTGATTGGGCCTAGAGTGATACGAGGAATTTTGTGAAGCTCCTATGACCCAATGTAATATGTTTTGGTATCCGTGTCTCGTCTGGTATAGTTTTTATAAGCCAATTCGCATGGGGCAGACTTTATAAATTCGCACAGCGTTGATAGAAAGAGGCGAGACGTGTGCGAATTGCATTGAGGCATAAGGGAGAAGGCGGAGAGCCTGCGTTTTCCCCTTTTGCTAATATTCGCAACTCCGCTTTTGCCTTTAGCTCCCATGCTCAGCTCGTCCGGCTCACAGCGGCATAATAAGTTACTGTGCTAAAAGGGATGAATGCGATTTTACAATTGCGTGCGCCATACGCTATCTTCCCAATGTCTTCGTATAATCCCTCATTGCATCCAAGCAGATTTCCCCTCACACACACAACACACACACACACAGACACACACACATCAAGAGTGCAAGCCAATAATGAGTCTCTGTGAGAATCACCATCACCATGGAGATGAATTCCACCATTTATGCATTGCATCTCCAATCCAACTCGTCCACCTTCACTTATCTCGCTTTTTATACATTTATTTATTTTATCAGCACATGGAATTAGATAGAAAATACTTATATACCTCTCTGTATATTTTATATCTCTATGTATTCCATATCTCTCTGTATAGTTTATACTCTTTATATCTTTGCATTTTCATATCTCTGTTTATATTGCATAATGTAAGTTGGCATGAAATTTAGCAGGAATATTGGAATATATCGACTGTGTACAAAACATACATGAGATTAAATACACTTTGGGATATTTGTCTAAGGATATTTATTCTACTGCATTTCCATGTATGAGAAATTGCCAAGCCTTTTTTGAGATCCATTCCCACATTCGCAAATGCACTTTAGATGTACTTCCAACTCGCCCCAGCTATCTTCTCTGACTTTTATCCACTTGGCTGATTCGAGATTCATCATTCTAATTATTTGTCTTTCATATCATTCTTGAAATTTCCTATATGAAAGTAGGAATCTGGTGCGAATATGCAAAAACTCGAAAATATCAAACCCGCGGATTTAATACCCGAAAATTTTCATATCCGGGAAACCTGGGTTTTTCGGATATCAAAATTATATGCAATATTATATAGTGGGATAGAAATTTATATGTAATTAATCAAATAACTCGTTTTTACATCACTAAATTTAATTTTGCGCAAATAAATGCATGAAAAACTTAATATTTATCAAGAATTATATACATGTGTTTTAAAATAAAAGCTAATGGTGTCAAAAATTGTCATGATTTCGTCTATTTGTTGACCATTAAAATTGTTAATTAATAATCTAAGTCACAATAATTTAACCAACATCTATTGAAATCCGCAAAATTGCTATAATGTATAACAAATTTTAATTTTTTTAAAAACCCGAAAACCAGAAACCAAAACCCGCGGGTACGGGCTTGAGGAATTAAAATGAAAACCTGGGTTGGAAGCCCGAATATCTTGATTAAATCCATTTTGGAGTGCAAAAGTACAAGTTACAAGACGCCACATGCAGTTTCTGATTTCTTAATCTGCGGTTCAATACCTCAATGCGCGCTAATCAAATGGGTTTTTATTCACTGCTTATGTGATTGTTAAATGCATTCAAGAGACTTTGGTGCACAATTTAATAAAATTTTATTCCACTATCAATATAATTCCAACTTTAAAATAAAAATCTTTTTATTTATTTTTTAAACATTAGTTTAATTAATTGATTAGGGTTTGAAAAAATATTTTCGCCATTGCTTTTAATATTTTTATATCAATATTTATTTAAGATATAATTATTAATAATTAGTCATTGGTTATTATATGCACACGCACAGTTAATTAATAGTTGACAACATGATAATATAATTATGCTTTTCCGAAAGTATTTGGCGATTTAATTTAATCCATTTAATTTAACTTAACAAATGTTAATTAAAAATTAAATTTTTTTTACAAATATTTAAAAACGAGAAAATTTAGGACTAAAGTTTGAGTAATACTAATTTTTACGCAACTTTTTATCGAATTGAATTGATTTATTTCCTCAAAACTTTGTTTGAAATAAATTTACAGTGATTAAGAAAAACACAAAATAATATTTAGTAACTAAATATTATTAATATTAGTACTTAAATCACTCATTATAAAATGTTTATTAAAATATTCACTGAAAATTGCATGATAAATAATATAAACATTATTTAGAATTAATTCAGATTTAAGTTAAATGCAAAAATATTCAATTTCACTCATTTTTGACAACGTAGTCAAACAAGAACTAAAAGGTTTCCTTCATCATCACTTTTCAAAGGCTAAAAGGGTTGAGGAGTTAGTTGGAATTTCCTCAATTATCAGTTTCATTTCATCAATTAATTCTTTCGCTTTTACACACTTGTGCTTTACAGGAAATGCTATTTAGTACAATTACTAATTATTCCATTACAAATTACCAAACAAGTAAATAAAAATCATTAAATAAGTCATTTTTAAATTAACACGAACTCCATTATAATTATTATAATATTACATGACAATTTACTAACCCAACATTAAGCTTTACTATTTATTGAGCCAATCAGTGGAATTGAGGAGTTCAAAGCACATAAAAAACACAAATATATCGCTGCTAATGCCCATCATTATTACAATATTTAACGATACTGCTAAACACATTTCTAACACATTGGAATACAAAAGTAAATGTTTTAACTTTTAATTTCCAAATCAAGTTTGTCTTATTGGGCCATTACAAACACCTCATATTTAAAAACATGCAAAAGATACAAGTTAATTATTCCTATATAATAAACATTACATTTTAATATCTCTATAGTCTAAATGTATTGTAATATCTCTATATTACATTTATGTAACTTAAATAAGAAAATTAGTATTAAATGAATTAAGGAATTTTTTTATATAAAAGTAATTTAGTTTTATGACGTCGTTTTCAGGTTAATTAAACCAACATTTGTTTAAAGAAAAAGAATTCCTTCCGCGTTCGGTCCCAATTTCCAATTTTTCTCTTCTTCCTTTTAAAGGCCCAAGTCGCGTTGAATAAAGTTGAATTACATTGGGAGATTCAGAAGCTGCGACATGGGAAACATGTGTGCGAAACCTGGGAAATCACTCAACATGAATTTGTCTTTAATTGGGTGACACAAATCCACGTGTGGTCATTTGACTCCTGAATGTTAATTGGACATTTGAGTTCCCGAGATTCCATTGAGGAAGCCAAAGAGGAAAGTTGAACATCACAATTTCCTTCTTTTGCCAAACCCAAGATCTCACCATTTGGAAGAGACATATTGAGTTGAGTATATCAAGTTGCGTCTATGAAACTTCTCTCATCATCAGCATCAGCAACTTCACACCTGTTCGGAAACAGTAAAGAGGTGAAACAAAGGAGAGTCTGTGACAAATGTCAGGAAAAATCACTTATTGGCTAATTCGTAAAATTCTTTTTACCAATTCAAATGTACCTAAAACATTAAGTTCAATACGTAATGTATATTAAGTTCATTAAGTAATTGTACATTAAGTTCAATACATTGAGTAATGTAAATTAACACAAAGTTCAAATGTGCGTCATTTGAATTTAACAAGAGATTTCTATCTACTGACGTTAATGTCAGTTATACTGACATTCTCAAATGCCAAATTTTTAGTATTTGCAAAAAAAAGGATTTTTATTTAATTTAATTATAAATTCAAAGTCAAAGTTCAACAAGACGCAGAGCACATATGAATAGCACAATGAACATTAAATTCCTTGGCAACCGATGTACATTAAATAAAAGCACACGTGTCAGTCATATCAAAATCAACAATTCTTCCTAATTAATATGCATTATGCACTCCGCATTATGAACTCGTAATTTATAAGGGAAAAATGTGAAATGGATATGTCATTGGAAATTATATGGCAATTAACAATTGAGACGAGTCCTTCCCATAAGGGTCGCCATGGCAACCACAGACCAGGTAAAACCAGACCAGCAGTGTATAAGCTAAATAGAAAAACGCATTTAATTGAGCTAAAGTCATACGAGAAGAAAATATAAGAAATTGCGAGCAGAATGTCCAATGGGATAAAAGGCGTGAACAGACGTTGATTTACAATTGGGCATTTAATTGCCAGTCCGTCTGCATATTGATTTCCTCCGTGATCTTTGGGAGATATGGAGGGACGTGAAGCACGTGGGGTAATTTGTCTCACTTCCTTTTACTTCCTCTTTTCCTTTGTTTCCGTCCTATGAGAAGTGCAATAAGTAGGAGAATCTTAAGTAGAAATTCTATACAAATCCTATGAGAATCCTATGAGAATCTTATGGGAATCTTATGGGGTGATTACAAAAATTACAAGTCTTACATTAAGTTGTACATTTAGTTGCAAGTACATTTAGTAATGCATTTTTATCGTTCGTTGTACATTTAGTTCTTGTTGGCTTTAAGACTTTGGCGTAATGGGTAAGTTAAAGGGAGTTGATAGCACTTGGGGAATGACTAATGTGAGATGATGAATTATGAATTATGAAAGTGAGCAGGCTGTGTTATTCAACGAGTTCATTCAGGTAATCAGTTCATTTGGAGTAGAAGGTGAAAGTGAAGTGATGTGAGGAGTTTAATGCAAACTGGTTTTACCTCAACGTCTCCACGAGCCGACGAACTTTCCCTCTGCAAAACACAAACAACCAGAGACGTTAGGCCTTAAACTAAAGCCTGATCCTTTATGCTTTAATAAAACTTATCATTCATTATTGTTACCATTAGTAACCATAGTTAACGTTAGTTACCATAGTTACCATTAGTTACCATGGGTACCATTAATTACTTTACCTTTATCATTAGTTACTGATGGTTAGTATAGCAGTATGGATATAAGACAATTGACATAAGACTTCATACCTAGATTGATTTACAGATTTACATTTTCATTTTTTCATGTGTAATATCTATGGTATGAAAGTAATGGAGCAGAAAAGATGTAGGTGAAAATCACAGGTGTTTGTACTTGATCAGAGTGTAGAGGTATTGAGAGCATTGTTGTTAAATATTACGAGGAACGTTTTTTGAAAAGGCTGACGCGGGAGAATGTGAAATTTACAGAATGAAATTTACCTTTAAGGAAATTTGGAAATTCCAATCAGTCCAAACAATGAGCAGATTATTAATTACCAAAAGAGAAGAGATATGAATTGGAAAGTCATTTCAAATCATTTCATTGGAATTCGCAAAACGTTGAGCTCGTCACTCAAAAACTTGAATTTGAGGAGTCGCGTCATAAAAGGATTTAAATCACCCGCCTCCTCAGTTAGCTCAATTCCCTTTAGCGCTTCATGTAATTTGATTTTTTACTAACCAACATGGCAGAGATACAGATCTATTTAATAAAGTATTTTATCAGCGAGTCAAGAATGGGAAAATCCATTTTAAAAGTATTAAACTGAGATAATAAAAGTATGAGATGAAATTTAATTAAATCATTAACATGCTCCTCCTTTCTTATAAAAGTCCAATAAATTCTTTCTTTATTTTCTTTTTATTCACTCGAACGCTCATGTCTTTTTAAATGGAACGCCTTGCTGAATATTAAATTTTCTTTTACGAGAAAAATTCCTTTTGTGCTCAAATGATCGACGGACGAGAAAATTGAGACGATTCTTTTGCATAGAAAACATTTTATTATAAGATCTTAAATGTTTAAATATTTAAAGTCTTTAACGTTCAATTTCCATAAATGACTTTTTCCGCATATTAAGAAATTAAAAGTAATTTCGATTCATAGGAAGCGGAATTGTAAAAGTTTCGCTTTCTAAATGGCTAAATTTCATATAATTAATTAAGTTAATTTCAATATTTCCAATTAATTAATTTAGTAATTATAGTAGAAATATATTGATTTCCTTTGATCAGTCAATTAAAATATGTATAGGCTAGACTAATTTATATAATAAGCTCCTCACGTCCTTATTATTAATTCTCAATTATCTAACATAACAAGTTTTCATTCAATTCCTATAAAAAAACATTCGTTTGGAATTTATATGCAATAATTGCATAGAAATTTTCACTCCTTTGCATATATGCAAATTCACTTAATTATTGCATAAATATAAAAAATATGAATCATTTGCCGCCAGTTTGAATTAAATTTTCATAAATACAAACATGCAATACTTGCTCCAAGTATTCAAGAAAGAATAATTGCCGTAGTTTTGTTAATTGGATCAAATCAAGTGGAATCAAAATGCGAAGTTCTCCATCAACTTCTTCACCGAGAGAGTTGATTGATGAGAGGCGATTGACAATTGAAGATTATTGCTATGCTTTATGCTTGGTTGCCATAGGAACATTAAAAGTTGATCGAATTATAAAAATGCCCTCGTTGTTTTTAATTGTTCATTCTGGTGAGGAGAAAAGTCGACCTTCACCTTCACATTCGAAAGTTGAAGTGTTTCGTTCATTTACAGTTGAATCTTCTCGTTTGTCCTCTCATTGTTAATAAAATGTAAATGAGTGTAAAAAAAGGTCTTTAAAAATATGTGAGTCAATTTTTGGCTTTGCCATCCGGCTTTATTGGAAATGAATGGTAATGGACGTTGGATTGGCTCGGCCAGAACTCGTCAGGAGCAACAAGAGAAAACTCATTTAGAGAAATTCAAGACTTCCAACCGGTCGAGGTTTTTTATGCTCCCGCACATTAGAAACAATTCCACTTCCATTGTTGTCATACAAAGGGCATTTGACCATTTTACAATTACAACTTGTACGAAACTTGCAAGGCTTCAACTTTTATTTATTAACATTTATTTATCTCAATTATCTTACTTTTTTTGCAATTTCACACAAGAAAACAAAAATCGGATGGACGAGAAAGAACAATTTTTTATATTGGAAATTAAAAACTAACTTGCTTCCAGAGAAAATTAATTCTATTTATTTCTCAAAAATTTAAATAAAAATGTAAATGTAATAAAATGTTAAAAATTTTGTTCCTTTGGAAAATTCAATTATATTGTTGCTAATGAATACAGAGAAAAGAAAGAAAAAATTGTTTTGTTCAATACTCACATTTACATTATCGCTTTTAATCTATCAATAAAAAAATTTGTCATTGCTTTGCAAAAAATTCACGTTGTCGCTTGGCAACAACAACAATTGTTAGTTCTGACTGATGGTTTTTCTCATACAAATTGAGATAGTTTTTATATAATTTATAAGAATGAATATCTAATTTTTATGTGTCATGTGTACAATTTATAAGCGTTTCTATGGTTAGTTAATTTAAATGGTTAGTTTTGTTTGGATAGGAAGATTTATTGTGACTTTATGAGATACTCAAATTTCCAATGGAGATAGTCATGCCATGTTGCTATGGGAGATGTTCAATAAGTTGGGAGATGTTTGAGATGATCGTTTTGTGTGTTGGGTTGTTCTAGTTGTTTTCGTTGTAGGATGTTTTGTGTGGGTAATTGTAATTGGTTGTAAAAAGGAGGGGAAGTTGAGGAGCCGGTGGACGATTAAATCAAATATTTCGGGTCTGGGCGAAGAGGCGAACAAGGTGGCGAAACTCGTTTCCACCCGCCAATACATCCAACATCAATGGACAGCGAGGAGAAGAGAGAGAGGGGGAAAGTGGCGAGTATAAATACCAACACCGCCACTCCAACCACCAACAGTCACCTGCAATTATCCAACAATGAACAAGCTTTTCATCCTCCTCGTCGCTGGTAAAACAATTCCTTTGACAATCAATTACTCCTATACAAATACAAATAGTTCTTCAATTTCAAAATTTCAAAAATATATATCCAATTTTATAGAGTCCAAAAGTGAATTTAGCTTTTTCATTCATTTGATTCAGAATCAATTCATTCACTAGGGAATTGGTTCATTCAATTAGCTCGTAAATTCAATTGATTCATTTTTATTAAAGTCTCATTTTGATTAACTTTTTATTCATTTTTGCGAACTTTATTGTTCATTTTGGAACATTTTTATTCGTTTTTAATATTTTCTTTTATTTAATTATCGTTTATTTGCATTGCAGCCTCAGCCGTTTTGGCTGAAGAGTCGAGCATTGAGAAGCGTGGAGCGCCCACTTATGGGGCGCCTGCTGCTGGTAATTTTAATAATTCACAATCTAAACCTTCGCTCGCATGAATCGCTAATTCTAATTACCAAAATATTAATTAAAAAATTGGATTTTCATGAGGAAGTCAGCTAAGAAAAGCATTTTTTTGTGTTAAACAGTGAAAGTTGCTTCTGCTGGGTACGGAGCTCCAGCCATTGCCTCAGCCTACGGAGCCCCAGCGTACGGAGCGCCCGCTGCTGTCGCTTATGGCGCACCTGCTGCCGTTGCCTACGCTGCACCAGCAAACTACGTTTACAAGTCTGCACCAGTCGCTTATTCCAATGGAATCCCAGCTGCCGCCATCAGGAACGTTGAGACCGTCGGAGTCACCAAGACTATCACTCCAGTTGTGACCAAGGTAACAAAAACCACAGAGCATCAAAGTTTAAAACTTCTAATAACGTTTTCTAAACTAATAATTAAGGGATCTTGACTCAGGAATCTTAAAGTAACTTGTGATTAAAATTGGAATTATTTTCATTGCAGACCACGACTTACAACACTCACAGTGAGCCAGCTCTTTCTCTTGGCCACGTCCAAGGATACACTCAATCAGGAGCCGGACCAGCCCGCATTGCCCCAGTTCACTTCAACACCCAATACACCTCATACCACAACCCAACCGTCGGAGTTAACGGACCAGTCACCGTAATTACACAATTTAATTAATTAATCAATTAATTCTCTCGATTTTATATCATTTTTATTCATTGCAATTTCAAAATTTTAACATTTACTTAAGCTAGAAACTATTTAATTAAAGCTAATAGCTATTAATTATACAATTAGAGAAAAAGCTAATAATTGACATTAAGGAATCAAAGTTTAGTGTGACCATGAAGACTAACAATTTGTTTTCCAACAGTATTCTCATGGACACGCTGCCGTTGCCGCCCCAGTTGCCCATGCCGCCTATGCCGCCCCAGCTGCCTACGCTGCACCAGCCGCCGCTGCCTATGCTGCCCCAGCTGCCTATGCTGCCCCAGCAGCCTATGCTGCCCCTGCCGGATATTCCCACCCACACGCCTACGCCGCCCCAGCATTCCACGGATACGCCGGATACGCTGGAGTTCCATACGCCGGATACGCTGGAGCCGCCTATGCCCCAGCCGCCTATGCTGCCCCAGCTGCCTATGCCCCAGCTGCCTACGCCGCCCCAGCAGGATACGCCGCCCCACAACTCGTCGCCAGCCAAACCTATGCTGCCCCAACGTACGTGTACCAAAGTGGTGCGTTTTCTCCAGCCCACGTCGCCCACGCTGCCCAAGCCCACGTCGCCACCTCGGCCGCCGTCGTGAAGGATTCTTCCTCTGCCTACTCAGCTCCACAAAACCAATACGGAGCCCCAGAGAAGACCCAATAGACGCGTCGAATACCAAAAGTCATTACGTTGTTATTGAACCATTTTGTTGCTCTCATACTTTAAACAATTTTATCAAATGGGAAATAAACTTCTACGTTTATTTTTGTAATTTTTCATCTCTCTTTCTCATTGAATCAAATTGACTTCAACTATGATTAGAAAAATAATTTTTTAAAAGCCATGAAATCATTCAAAATCTTAAATATTGACAATATTTACACTTTATTAATGACAGTTTAATGACTCTATTATCCAAAAATCGCGAAAAATTTAATTTTTAATTAAAGCTAATTGCTAAAACTAATCGGATTAAAATTATATTTAACTAACATTAGGTATTAAGGTACAATTCTTATTTCATTGTGTTGTTTCGTATTACACTATGTTAAATAAGCAAACATTTTTGATTTCATGTATTTAACTAAATAACAATATATGGGTATTTAGCATAAGTTATTTATTAAATCAACAAAATTATGCGCATAATTTAATGTTTTGCAAAGTGAACATGTTTAAATTTTAAGGATCCCCACACCAGGGGGTCAAAAGAGTCAATTAGGATGATTTATTAAAATACCACAATTAAGGAAAGGTTAATTAATATTAATTAGCAAGGATATGGAAGTGATTTAGAGAGAAAAGAGTAAAAGAGAAATGAAGTCAAAGTGTCAAAGTTTGACAAGCGGTCATTTAACTCCATTCAACTTCTCAAAAACCAATAACTCGAAATGGACTGTGAAGAGAAGATAGGAGAAATCCACGGCATAGCATATTAATCATAGGCCTAAATGCATTGCCAAGACCTTCGGACTCAAAATTCACAAGTTTTCTCTCTTTTCCCCCTTGACGTGTTTGAAGTTAGTGAAACAGTTAGTGCTAATTGGACGATTTTTAACTTCTTGACTTGCTAGGAAAGCCCCACATTCAAAGTAATGAGAACAAATTAACTCATTTATGAGGTCAAAAGTTCATGGGACCTATCTTAAATTTTACAACACGTTTAACTTAACGTCCATTTCATAAATTATCCCAGCTTTCATAATTTCAAAAAACTTAACCACCAAGATAATTAATGAAGTCGGGAAATTCCAAATGCCAAATTCCAAAACTCATTTATTTTTATTGAACTCTTCAAATTGAAGATAAAAATTCCAGGGAAGTCTATAAGCATTTAAATAAAAACGCAAAAGAATTTGTCAAATTAAAATTTGAATCCAACACCATTAAGATCAAAAAGATAAAACATGACTAATTCCAACTGTCATGTCAGTTAAATTACAATTAAAACGTGTATTATCATACAGTAATTAATTACAATCAAGCTCCTATTGTTAAACTTGACATTTAGGATTTTGTATTCTAACAAAAGAATTTTAAAAGTCAAAAAAGTATTGTGAAGAGGCCAAGATGGAAAAAGCGGGGAATATGTTTACAGAGCGCAAGCGGAATTTAAAAATTAAGATCGGCGTCGTCGTTCATCAACAGTTGTTTTGTTGGGGAGGAACGGCGGTTGGGGCGGACGAGGACGACGGCGACTCCGCGGGAGTCCAATGAGCTCCGTTGGTTGTAGTGACAAAGGACGACGTGCCACCTGTGCCGAGGCATGTGGACTGCAGGGTAAATAGAGGGAGAGGTTCAGTGTGGGTTCGTGGGCCGAGCAGGAAACACGACGACGACGATGCTCCTCCACGGCGAGTCTTCGACCAGAGCCGTGTCCATCGGGCTCGCCGTCCTCACCGCCCTGTCGCTCCTCTTCCTCACGGCAAAGGTCTTGTTGTTGGAACAGCGTGTGGCCGCCTTAGAGGCCGCCGTCGCCCTCGCACCCTCGTCATCCCTCCCAACCCTCACACGACTCAAGAGAGCCATTCACGACAACGACTCCTGCTCCTGTCCAGGTCAAAAATTTTATATCACTCTTAAACTCTTAAGTTCTCTTAATTTGAACTAGCATTAAAAAATAAGTGTCATGCATATTTAATCACTGTCATCGACTAATTAATAATTGCAAACTTATGAAAATTAAAAATGATATAAAGTAAAAGTGTCAATTTAGTTTGACTGAATGTGAGTTTTTACTTTTAGCTTTATGTAAAGTTTAGTTTTTCGGTTTTTTGGCATTTTTAGTTTGAATTTTCTTGAGATTTTGAGCATAAAAAGTTCATTGATTCATTTAAAACTTCATGAACACAAAAACGAGATTTTTACTGTCTAAAATAACAAGAGTGAAGTTTTAATGGCGAGGGATTGTTTAATTGTTTAAGCTTTTAAATAGTTTTTTAAATTGTTAGTTGGAGTGTGTAATTAAAAAGACAATGATTTTTGAATGAGTGTAGCGGGTGTGATTTTAAGTGTTTTGTTGAGGGGTTTCGGCCAGGATTCATCGGACTGTCAACTGAGTAAATAAGAATAAAAATAGGCGCTTGGATTTACGGCCCCTTCGACCAAAAGTCTATTGAACCAACTTTATTTTTAAAACAGATGAGAAAACCCACGTAAAAGACACAAGAAAACTAAAATGTAAAAAACCAAAATGTAAGAAACTAAAATGTAAAGTCTGAAAAAAGGAAAAGCGTACGTTAGGTAAATAAGTTCAATTCTCAATAAATTGAATTGTCTTGGCGAGTTGTCGAGGCTGAAGGAGTTTCACGAGTTTCCCTAAGTATTTTGTAAATACACCCAAACTCCGAGATTTATTGACACAAAGGGAATCGAGGATTTGGAAGTGTATGAAAGTCATAGGAAATCCAATTCCCTCGAGTTCAAAAAATCCCTTTGGGAATTTAATGGTCGAGATTAAATGATATTAAAGTGGATGGGACCTTTAGCTTTCATATCAATTGAAGATTTCTTATATGAATTCACATATAAAATCCCACCGCGACTTTTCTTCCATTAAACACATCTTGAGTTTCAACGAGATTCCCTAGAAATGTTCAGTTCTAATAAGAAAAGAAAAGTTCTAAAATAAAGAAGATCTAATAGAACTTCTATTATAGAATGAAAACACACAATGGGTTTTTTGAACAAACTCAATATCTCTACTCAAAATCTTTCCAAAAAATGAAACCCGGAAAAATCTTTTTTTTTTACAAAAGCGGGAAAGACAAATAAGGAGACAATTTAATTTGAAAGGATATTTTCCACATTTCGCCTCTTTTCATTTCCCATTTTGATTGCGATGTCTCGAAGAGAAAAAGTCCTGAGCGGAGAACGGAGATGAATGTGTGGAGGAGTTTTGTTCTTCCAACAACCCCCGCCCTTCAAACATCTCACAGATAATTCTTCTTCTCCAACCCTCGCAATTACGCCACTCACAATAAATATAAAAAAAACTCATTTTTCTCCTACGAGAACTTTAACTTGTGCTTTTTAACTCGTGTGTTTCTATAGTATATAAACTCCGCTATATCTAATTTCCCAATGTAACGTCTGTCTTGTCCAAAGCTACACACGTCTTATTATTACAACCCTCGTTGATTACAACGACAATAAAATATAAAAGTCACAATTTGAAAAGCCTATATGACTCCATAGAGATGTCGTATTCTAACCTAACCTAACCCTGTATAAACTGTAGTATAAAAGAACACACTTATTGGCTTATTATTGCATGCAATTACCATGGCAACAAACGAGATATTTATATTTATGTATTCATCTTTGACATCTCTATTCTCATCTTCTTTATATTGTAGAAGAACTTGTAAATATGTTCATCAATCTCTTTGTCTCCCTATTGAGGATCTTCCATGGTCTTTTGACACACACGAGCTTTTAATTTGACGCGCTTGTCAATTATTCCCATTCTCTTCTTGGCTCAAGAAGGAACTTGACTCTTTTCTTCACCCACGTCAACGTCTCAACCACAGGGAAATAATTTATTTCCTCGCACGTTCTTCCTTCACTTACTATTTATTTATGTTTTATTTCACAGTATTTTATTTACATCTTTGATTCATTTGATTGACAAAAGTTAAATCACAATTTTTTACGAATTTGATTATCTTCAACAATAATTCATCTCTCACATCACTCTCATCACTGAAACTGAAGGTGTTTATTAGATTTATTAAGGTGTTTGTAATTTTTATCAAAAGTATTCTTTATGTTTAAAAGGTGTTTTTGATGTTTAAATTCATTTTGAAAAAAGTTTAGTAATTATTGTGTCGTAAACTTTTAAGTTTACTTATATTATTTACCTGATGTATTTTGCTTGTGTAAGAGTTTGTGTGCATTTTGATTCCATTTTATTAGGTGGGGTATGAAAATATGTGTTTGAAGTGTGTGTTTAGTGCACGCGATAAACCGATTTGATTTATGTATGGAATTACACACAGTTTTTGAACCCTCGTTGGCCTCGCCAATTTCATTCAAAAGCATTTTATCATCTTAATACGGCTATTTACCATTTAATAAAATGTTATTAGATAAACCCTTCAATAACTTCACACACTCAGTCTTTTGGAGATTTCAATTTGGAATTCCTTGCTGGAGGATTTGAATTTCCCCGCTGCTCCAAGCGCTTTCACAACAATGCACATCAGCATTGTTTGAATAGCCAATAAATATTTTCTAACAATTTATCAGTTTTTTTGTTAAACTGACTTGCTAAGATTTATCTTACATTTTTCAAATGGAATTATTTTTTATATGAATTGTGAAGCATATTTTGGTTATTTGTGTTGGTTTCTATCAAGATTGCTTTTGTTTCTCATATTTATGGTTTTTTATTTGTTTTTTATGCTTTTTTCTGCTTTGGGAGTTTGATATGTTTTCTGGTTGAACGGGCCCTTTAAAAGAATTAGGATCTCTGTCGATTTGGATGGCCTTTTGGTATTCCGTTCATTCCGCCCCAATGAGAACTTCAATGCCTTGAATGGCCGAATGAGAAAAAAGGAGAGAAATATATTAAGCTTTTAATACCATACTTTCATACTTGGCCCATCAAGGGGACGCTTTTGACATGAGGAGCATTTTAATATCTCGTCGCATTCCTCCGCTCGGCTCAAATTTCTCTCTAGACGTATTTTTGAGCTTCCTCGAGGGATTCTTATGAAACCAGAAGGAAAACACAGAAGAATATCCATAAGAACATACCATATTATGCATTTTATCATTCATACCCATTTGCTCAATAATATGGAATATTATCATATAAATCCACAAGATTCTCTTCAAGAAATTCTCTTCCATCACATTTAGGTATACATGATATACCTAAATGGTTATAAAACAAACGTAGCATAATAAATATATAATAGTACTTTATATAATGATATTTATATAGTGTGCTTAATAAATCATACATGATCTTTCGAGCGATATCTATTATTTAAAGTAATTGTCTTTTATATATCTTTTAGTATTTGACTTTTGGAGATTTACACTCCTTCGTCTCTAAGTTCCCCAATTTTCCCCTAATAACTCCAACGC
Organism: Neelides sp. FZ-2019; assembly: GCA_009869795.1. Taxonomy (NCBI): domain Eukaryota; kingdom Metazoa; phylum Arthropoda; class Collembola; order Neelipleona; family Neelidae; genus Neelides; species Neelides sp. FZ-2019. The sequence goes on from VJMY01000288.1 coordinate 77,084, forward strand.
GCCGAGGATTTATCCGTGAGAGTTTTATCAGTATAGGGTTTCTCATATTACACTCATATGTTTGAGCGTAATCGGAGTAGAAGTCGAGGGAAAACATGACTTACAATGCATTTGTGTACAGTCTGTTCAGACGTGTGTAGTTTACGAGAAATGTCTTTGTTCATAAATAGCGATAAGGAATAAAGAGTTTGAAATCTCTCTAGTTTACAATCATATTTTATTGTATTTTCCCGCTAAATGCTCCTACGCGGTTTGCTTCATTCCATAAATTACTTGACGCATTAATACTTGGCATTAATAGTTATTTCTAATCGTTCCTCCGGTTGTCCAAGGAAATTCTCCTTATTGTTCTTTATGTTCTCATTTCTCCTCACGGAAAAAGATCTCTTGTACTAAAGAGATGTCTTGTTTTCTCTCATTTGTCTCCCTTTGAAGGAATTAAATTCCTTGTCACCCCTAACGACCACGCTAAACGACTGTCCATTATCGCAAGAGCTATAAAACACTGATTTGAACTTACAACCAAATTTACAACTTGCACTCATATAAAAGATCATTGTGCTTGAGACCATACACGATGCTTATATATACTTATTACAGTTACTACCTAGTTATAGTTACTAGTGTAGTTACTTCATAGGCAGACATAAATACTAAATACTTGACATTATCTTGTATCAAATGCACCATTGAGTAAATCATTGACCGTTGTTCATAATCTTAATAACAATTTGTTAGGTATATCGTTATAATGAGAGAAACACTAATATTGTTACATACATATTACTATTACTAATCGTAAGTATAGGGTATTGGACTATATAGACCAAGTCTATATTAGTGCAAATAGTGAAAGATGCATAGCCATAAGAGGAAATCACGACATTGTTGAATGGGAAGGGAACGGCGGTGTTTTTGAGGACTTTTGCTGGATTTGTTTGAGTAATTGTGAGTGGTGGTTTGGTGGGAGGCGAAGGGCCTCTTGAAGTCGATTAAGGCGAGGAGGCAAGTCAAGTAGGAAACGTTCGTAATTAGGAAATTGTCAATGGAGGCAATTTAAGGGGATTGTGGGGCGGAGAGTCCAATAAATTCCGATCAAAGGGGGATTTGCCGAGGAGATGAGTTTGGAAATGCGCCAGCAACTTCACCCCTCCGACAACCAACACCGTCGTCATAACTCCAATGCCTTACGCCTATGCCACTCAAGACTCGTGACTTACGGGTGTCTTAGGTCCAACTCTACAATGCTGTACATATTCTTACTATCACCATAGAGACACCAATACCACCAAAGCAGAAAAAAGCAAAAAATGAAGTAAAAGTGTATTACTTCGTATTATCTAATTCTGGTGTATATAAGGTCAATATATCTAGATATGTATAAGCTTAGCGGTACATATTCGGGTATAACTGTATTCTTGAGGTATCTAATATACCTTAAGGATATGGAGCATATGTGGAGGATATGGTTAATATGGTATGTATGGGATATAAGGAATATATGGAATATAAGGAAAGAATAAGGAATGTAATAAGGGTAAAATTGGTCTCCACCACGCGGCGACAAGAGGCTTCTTCACTCACTCAAAATTGCGTTTTTTGTTGTTCACAGGGCCGCCCGGTCCAATCGGCCCGCCTGGCAAGCGGGGGCGGAAAGGAAAAAGAGGAGACAACGGAGAACCCGGACCACCAGTAAATATATAACATTTATACAAATCATAGAAGTCTTAAGCTTTATTGCTAACGAGATATAACTATACGCTAACTATAGGTTAACTACACAGGGTCTTTCACAGTATAGTAGTAAGAAGCTGCATGGGAGTTTAACGGAGAATTTAGCGGGTAAGATGAGGTGTGTGAGAATATGGGAGATATAGGAGAATAGAGAAGAGGAAAAACTCCCGGGATAAAAACCTCTTTTCACCACCACATCTGTTCGGGGGAATTGGTGTTCTCCTTAATCCAATTTCATGGTCCTCTTTAGCCTCCCCATCACCTTTAGGGAGGATTTGAAAGAGAGCGCGTCCTCGGGATTAAATCTCTCTGGAATCCCTGTAAGATCCAAACAGATTTGTCAATCCTTTTTTATTCTCCGCTCCTATCATCCCAGCCACGCGTTTCACATTCCCAACAACCATCAGAGCCAATTCCCCCGCTTTTTTCAACGCTTTTCCAAAGATTCTCCCCCAAATCCTGATGGCTTTATTTTCATTATTCTCTCGGGACTTCATTAACCAGAGACTTCGTTTTTGAGTCTTTTACACTTGGGGTTCCTTGGGGGATTTACCAATGTTTAAATCCTCGAGCCTTTTCATTCGAGCTTTGATGGCTAATTTCCCATTATCGCTCTATTTAGTAAATGGCATTATTTAGTCTAACTGCTTTTAGCATTTTCTGTTTTAGGTCCATATCAGTTTCTATTTCACAAATCTGCGCGTTATTTAGTAATCAACTTCAAGTTATTTAGTAACATCTCGTTACTTAACATTAGTCATCAATTTCGCGTTATTTAGTCATCAACCTCGCATTATTTAGTAATTTTGTGTTACTAAAAACTACGGATTCATAAAAGAGAAAATCGCAGTATTTGATATGCTAATGTTCTATAGCATAATCTTAGAGTTTTTTTTTAGTTATTTAAACAATCTGTGAAATCTTTAAAACAGTTTACAACAATGTTAAAAGATATCGGTTCTTTAACTTCAAGAGTTCGCTGACGTCAAGGCTGGGAATTTGAATATGCGAAATAAGGAAGTGAATGTAAAGAGAACCGCCGAGATAAGCCGGAGATGTATGTGTAGTATTTATGGAGAAATTGTAATTAAAGTAGGACGGAGATGAAGATGTAGAAATGAGAGTTTTAGAATTGAATTTATAAAGAGATACTTAAGGTTTCTTATCGAACCCCGGGATCTTTGTATGGGGAAATGGATTTCTCGGTGGAGATTCAATTCCTCGCTCTGTGTGAGTGTTCTGTGTGAGTGTGGAGAAAATTGGAATTCTGAAAGGAGGATTGCTATTAGGATTAAAGGGAGAAGAACTTGGTTTCTTCTCTCCCTTATATTTTGTGTCTTGTGCTTATTTCCGCGACTTTCCAAAGACTCCTTAATTGTGAGCTTAAAGCCAAAGAGTGTATTATGAATGAAGAGATAGGGAAGTTGCTCAAATTCTCAACGGGCCTTTCAAAGACCAGTCTTTTCCACAATAATAAACTTGACGGCAACGATGGACTCGAATTCTAATCGCCTTCTACACTCAGTTAGTAACCATAGCAACCGTGAAGTCGACTTTTGACTTTTACTTACTTAAGTTGCTTATAAATAGCTAGTTATAGCTTAATATACAGATAATTAGTTAAAGTTATATAGTTATTTAGTTACAGATATAATATACTTTTAGTCATAAGTTATTTAGAACGAGCACTAGAAGAAGATTTGAAGGAGAAGCCAAAGAGGAAAAAGTCAAGGGACAAATGAGGTCAGGGAGCTTAAGGAATTAAAATCCCGCGTCTTCCGTTGGAATCGTCAAAAGTCAAAAAGTCTTTAAAGCAAAGATTAAAAGTCGGAACATGTAAATGATCTTAATAGCTTTCATATTTACTTAATGTTATTAGGACTATATATGAGGTATAAGGGTGTATTTACATACACAGGATATATTTGCAGTATAGCAATATATTTGGGAAATCGCATTATGCTCAGATTTATTTGACGCCATTCAAAGTTTTTTTCGGGCTAAACTTTTTAATTTGAAGCTTGAGCGGGTTCTTTGACTTGGAGTTTAATTAATTTTGAATATTTCATCTCCAGTCTATTTACTTGGGAGTAAATGACTTTATTCTCAGGATTTAAATTACCATTTTAGAATTTTTCTCATAATAAAAGCATTAGGATTTTAAGAATCTTCATTTTTTATTCATTTTATAGTCTAGCTTGTAGTGACTTTTTAGGAGCTGTTTTTTCGTATTTTCGCATAAATTTTTGCAAGGCATTTTAGAAATTTATTTAGGAAACTTGAGAACAAATTAGAAAATATAAGAAAGAATCTTAAATAAATCCGCTAATGATTTATATAAATCATGACTTCATGACGTAATAGGGGGAGATGAGAATTTATTGGTTAATTTAACTTGTATTAACTTGAGTGTTAAAAAATGCAAATATTCTTTTCTGGCAGAATTTCAGGGTTTGACTAAGCATAGTGCGAAATAATGTTAGATTTTTCCATGGGTGAACTCTAAACATGAAGATCGCATGCATGGGGTTGATTGATCTTGGGCAATTAACAAGATAGTGTTTGTAATAATTATAGGAAGGAAGTTTGAATTCTTGAGAGACAATGGTAATGAGATTCTTAATGAGAGATCGGGGCGATTAGGACACGCTCCACCTAAATCTCATTCTTATCACTTACGATTACTGCCTTTTATGGAGAAAGTTGAGGAAATTTTATTCAGTTTTTACTACCAAATGGATATATGGCCATTTTGCCATATCAAAATTTTGTTTAAACTAACATAGACTCGTATAGACTCTCGTATGGTTACTCGTTAAATTATGAACTTGTTTTTTAAAATTCTTTAATTTTTGAAACTTTTAAATGTTTAGGGCCCGGTGGGACTCGGAGGAAAAAATGGATTCCCCGTAAGACTTACATCATTACAAATACTTATTTATTTTAATTGTATTTATCTAAATAACTGCACTTAACTTTGTATAATGCAAATAATATTTTCGTGAAGTGTAATATTTCACAATGTTGATAATTAATTATTTTATGACATCGAAATCAATGTTTCATCTTTATTTTTGCATGTTTTATTTTAACAAAATTTAAAATTAAATGTTTAAAGTATTTTTAAATTTAATGTTAGCTTTATTCAATTTTATTGAAATTCAAGTTACCTAAAGTTAAATATTTTATAATTGATTCTTACAAAAATACTTTTGTTTGCCAATAGTTTGAAGTGCTTTTTTAACCTTTTGTTTCTTTGTGTTTGTTCGTTAAAAGGGCCCTATTGGTCTCGATGGACCGAAAGGGGAGCCTGTAAGTCAATTACAATTTTATTTGCGACAGCATTTTAATGGAGATTTTAATGGGAGTTTTTGCGAGAATTAACTGAGCGTGAGTTTCAGGGTCCTCCGGGTGACAAAGGTGACAGGGGGCTTCCTGGTAGCCCTGGTTACAACATCACGACGGCAGCCAAGGTAACGCTTTTTAACCTCTTCACCCCATCACATAATTCTTCATCACTTGTAATGGGAAAATGACATTTTGAAGTTTGGCGTGAAGAGAAGCGTGACGTCGGTCACAGGGGGAACCATTGGCTATGCCGAGATTATTGCCATCAAGGTTTTCAATATTTATGAAAAAATATTCGCAACTTTTCTTTTCATTTAACACAGTTTTGGGTTTAAAGTCTTTGATTTATTGCTAATAAATTATTACTGGTTGTTAAATGTTCATTTTAAATTACTACTATTAAATTTTTTATTAGTATTAGGTGGACTCCGATGAAAGGTAATAGTGATTTGGAAACTGCATTAATTTTATTAAACTACAACTTTGTAAAATGAAAATTCAGCATTTCACAAAATTCAATGTCCTGTGTATTTATAAAGAATATCTACACAAATTAAATGTTATTTTTTAATTTTTTTGTGCAGTTTCCACATTACCATTACCTTTTATCGTAATCCACCTAATAAAAAGACTAAAAAACATTCTTAAATTTTTATTCTTATTTATTCGCATCATTAGTTACTTGATTTTTAATTTGCAATTTTTAGTCTTTTAAATATATCATTTTTGATATTTTTAACTGTTTTACTAACAATTTCTTATTTATCTTCTACATACCATGAAAGTCTCGGGTTGAAGTAAAATTTGATATTTCGGTTGCGTTAGTGCTTCAATAATGTTTAATGTTTTCTCATAGTGGCATTTAATGGTTGAATGGTTTTTATGTGAACATAAATTTGGGTTAAGTTTACAATATGGAGTTTAAATGGGTTGAAAAGGATTAAAAATTGTGCGATATGTGTTTTAGAGAATTTTAGTGGGTTGGAAAAATAATTGTATTTTTATTAAGTCCACCTTGCCTTTAGCAACCTCATTACAACTTGATTTACACGGCTATAAAAAGAGTGAAAAGAGCATATAAGAGTCAATCTTCAATATTGCTATGTAAAAACTTCCTGTGATCCTCATTTGATTCTGTTTAAATCAGCGCTTGTTCACTTCTGTTTCCACTTTTTGGTTTGTGTGTTTAGGAGCTGCGAGCTTCTGGCTACAACGTTGACGAGACGATCATAACCCTCCGAGTTTGTTTTTACTTTTTCTTTTTTTAACATCTTTCTCTTCATCTTTTCTCTTCAGCTTTCAACATCTTTTCAAGCTTTCAACGTCTCTCACTCCTCAAGTTGAGAAGCAGGGAAGTTGAAAAGCGGGGAATTTGAAAGATGTTTTGTTATTGCTTTAGGGCGAGCCAGGTGAGCCGGGGCCGCCGGGGCCGCGCGGCCCGCCGGGCTCAACAGGCGTCCCAGGTATGAACGGCCGAATTGGCCCGGCGGGAGAAAAAGGCGACCGGGGTGATCGCGGTGAGAAAGGAGAACTCGGGACGATCGGGCCGAAGGGAGACAAAGGAGACATCGGACTCAAGGTAGGACTCAATGGGATTCAATGTAGAATCAATGTAGATTCAATGGCTCATTCAGCGTTTAACAGAGATTTAAACGCTGTTGTCCTTGGCAACGGGCCTGTTAAAATAATAATTATGGTGTTTATTAAAAAACATGTTTATACTTGGCGTTCGTTACAAAGACACTGTTTGTTTTGTGTGTATTTAGCTACACTCTTTCATTTTCACTTGAGACACTTGCTATATATAATCTTGATATTGGTAATGGTGCTAAATGTAAGTTTATTTATGAAAACCTACTTGATTCGCTGTTGCTATGGAGACAGTCAAATATCTTTCTCTTTTGATTTTTTACAACCAAAAATAATTACTGTTGATCCCATTGAGGACTCCAATATCTTAGTGAATTTATGTGATCCGTATGATTTAAAATTAAGTAATCATGGTAATAAATATTTACTCTAAAATAACAAAAGATCAAAAAATGAAAACTTTAAAATCTCATATTATCAAAATCTTAAAATGGAGAACCGAGAGTGTTCAATTAAAGATTGAAGATTGTGCTGCTATTGCACCTGATTTTTTGATCAACTGTCGTCGAGAATTCTATCATCGATTAGGATATTTTACTTTTGCAAATGGGAACCTTTTTGAGTACTTAATTTGAATATTCATTTATCATTGTAATAAAAAGAACTATAGAAATCATTTTTTTAAACAATCAACATTAAAATACACATAAAATCATTTAAATAGTGGAGTCCTTAGTGGGAAGCACAATAAGTGGGAAATGTTCAAATTGTATGTTCACATGTGACACTTTTATTCTTTATGAGACTTTTACCGTTTATTACTTAATAAATGAGTTTTAAAAGACAATTTTACAACTTTACTATTTTTAAGAAATACTGAGAGTCCACTTATTGTTAATTAGCTAGTTGTTTCTAATAGCAACAGCGAATCATGGTTTTTTTACATTAGTTAATGGGAGTTAAAAATGGAATTAACAATGGGAATTAACTGTTGTGATTAGAAATGATTGATTGGTGTAAATGAGTGTTAAGGTTAAGCTGGTAAGGGAATTTCAGGGTGAGAAAGGTCCCAAGGGTGAGCGGGGTTTGACGACGACGGTGGATGGGAAAGGAGTTCAGACGGGATTGATGGAAGGGCCGCCGGGACCACCAGGGCCCAAAGGAGATCGAGGAGAAAAAGGACCGCAGGGACCACCGGGATTTGGGGGAGAAAAGGGACTTCGAGGGAAAAGGGGGAGAAGGGTGCGGGAAACGCTTTTTTATGTTTAAATTCACGCGCTTGACCATTTAACTAATTAACCACGCATTTGCTTTTCTTTCATATTCTTGACTATTTAATCAAACTTTTAATTGATTTTAAATTGGATGTAATGAACTTTTAACTACAATTATCAAAATTAGTTTTTTTAATTTCTTATTCGAATAATTTCTTTTCTTTTAGGATTAAAATTAAACTAACTCTTGGTTGACTATGAATTCATCTTCTGTTGACTTCATCTCTTATTGCGGTTTGATTTCCTTTGATTTTTCTTTTACTCATTAATTAACTATTTTACGTAGATTCTAATTTAATAATATCTATTAAATGCATTATTATTTTCTAACTAATCTAATTTATAATATAATATAATGATTAGTATATTTTTTATTTGGAGTTTTTGTAATTAGTGTTGAATTCTATAATAACCATCTTATCATTTTTAAGTGTTTTTTGAAGAAATTGACACATTAATATAAATATAAATCTTTACTATAATTAATAAATGATTTAAAATTCATTTTTAAATATTAATTATATATAGCATTGTTAGGTAAATCTAAAAGTGGTTTTAAAAACATAAAGAATGGTTGACAATGTGATCAAATGACAATATTTTAATATTTATTTAAGGAATTTAAAAAAGAATAAGCTAGAATTTCCGTGGATGTTTGAGTAGCAAAGCTTGGTGTTTTTAGGGGCGTAAGGGGTTGAACGGGGAAGCAGCCTCGATGGGATCTCCCGGGCCACCGGGCGAGATGGGACCGCCTGGGCCACAGGGACAAGGATCACCTGGCTCTAAAGGAGATCAAGGGCCAAGGGGACTCCCCGGACTCACAGGATCCATCGGACAAGTAAACAAATACATTCACTAATAACTGCCCCTCCTACGTAATGCCACGTTGTAATATATTAGGAATTACTTTTACACAAAAAGGTTTTTCCTTAATCAAATCAAATATTATATTGGCATATAATAAAATGAAAATATAGCTACTCCTATTCATAAACCTTAACGTTCGTTTTAACAGTTAAAAGTAGAAAATAAATTATTTTAAAACCAATTTTATTTTATAGTTCAGAGTTCTAAATAAAACGAACGACGTTAAGATATGCAGGTCTCATTTCACCTCTGTATGAACGAGGCCGGATGCTCCTTGGATTTTATACTGCCACTGATATTTATTTTATATAGATGTGATAAAAAAATATTTTTATATGTGACTTAATGAATAAGCTTGATGAATACGAACCCAATTTCACTTTCTCATTGAGATTTTTACTGATTTAACTTTGATTTTAAGTGACTTGAGTTGATTCAAAATAAAATTAACTGTTTTTCATGTATTAAAACAGACGGGGCCGGAAGGACCGCCGGGTTCTCCGGGCGCACCAGGACCTAAAGGAGAACGCGGAGAATATGGTGACATCGGTCCGCCTGGACTGATGGGGCCGCCCGGCCTCCCTGGCCCACCGGGTTACCCGGGCGGCAAAGGCGACAAGGGAGACCGCGGGGAAATGCAAAAGTACAAAAAGTTGAGGCGACGACAACACCAGCATCTCCAAGGAGATGCCACGTTCGAAGAAGCCACGCTCGTCGGGCCGCCAGGACCGCCAGGGGTTGCTGGGACTCCCGGGCTCCAAGGACCTCCGGGAATTAAAGGAGACAGAGGACTGGACGGTGCAAAGGGTGAACCTGTAAGAAATACCTTATAACTAAACCATGCGCATATTTATTCACATTTTAAAGTATATGTAACGAGAATTGGATTCTGATGTTTCTTACTTTCCAGGGAGATTCGGGCGATCGAGGAGATCCAGGCATCATGGGTCTTCCTGTACGTATTCTAAACTATATTTTAATTCTTATTTCTTTTTTATGATTAAATGGTTAAAATTTCATGAATTATTTAAATAAATTATATTGAAATTAAATTGATTTTTGATTTATTTATATTTGTAGGGTCCAATGGGTTTGCGAGGGGAATCAGGACGACCGGGAGAACTTGGACCGATGGTTTTTAAATTTTAAATAACGGCGGGTCCCGCCGTGAGCGGACGCTTTGCCGCATGGCTTATCACACTTGTAAGATTTAAACAGATTTTTGAAAATTATTATTTTCTTATAGGGGCCGCCAGGACTGGATGGAATGAAAGGCGGAATGGGCGAACCCGGGAGAAAAGGAGACAGAGGAGAACCCGGATTACCTGTAAGTTAACTCGCATTTAAATTATTAAAATCTAACACTTACATCTAAACTTTATTTTAAAAAATGTTGATGATTTAAAAACCTTTTTATTTTGAATTAATTTTAATTTAATGCCAATAATGTCAAATTAACTAACTAACTTGGTTTAGGGCACCGATGGGATTCCAGGGGCAGAGGTGAAGTGACAGACTTCCCAAATAGCTTTTAGTATTTTCTAACCCTTAAAAACCTTCCTTCATTTTCTTTTCTTTTTCTTATCTTCAAAAGGGGCCTAAAGGAGTCGAAGGGCCCGTTGGGGCACCGGTAACTTTCTTAATTCTAATTAAAAATTCTAATAAATTAAATTTCTAATAAAACTAATTAATTGAAAAACAATTTTTGCAATTTACGGACATTTGAATTATTTAATTTCAATTTATTTTAGGGCTCTCCAGGCAAACGTGGTAAAAAGGGGGATGGCGGCCTTAAAGGTGACCAAGGCGTTCCAGGTAATTGATTAAGTTAATTAGAGTTAAATATTTAAATATAAATTGTAAATTAAACTTTAAATGATTTTTAGGACTCGACGCTCCATGCCCCATTGATCCGAAAACGGGTCTTCCGTTAGATGGATGCGGCGGCGGCGGCGGCCGACGGGGTTTTGTGTCTTCAACTCTCCCGCCGGCCCCGCCGCCGGACGACGACTACAACGACTACGTCTGAATGTTCTTGTTGTGGTTGGCGTGACGAACCAAAAGTTCCCCTGTAAACTCCACCTGTACATATTCTGTACTTATATGCGCGCTGATGAGATTCGTAAACTTAGCCCCGTGTGTGAATGCCCGTCGGTTCCCGCCTCTTTTTCTACAAATCTCCAAATCAATCAGTTGAACAAAAATTAATAAAGAGAAAACAGACACCTTTTTTTATTAAATCCATCGTCTTTTTACATATAGCGGACTCATAATTAAAAAAAACTTACTGATATTTAGATATAAATTGCATATTAGATTTTTTAACCTAAAATAATACATAGTATAAACTACAATAACATAATTGATAATTAGGTCATGGTGCTGGAGAAATATCGTGACCACATCACTCATGTGAGCGACGCAGATATGAAACTTTGTCATTATATATTTGTAGATAATTAAGACCAAATTTAATTAAATAAACATCCAACACCGGAATTAAAATTATTAAAAATTTCACCTTTAAAGAAAATCATTTTTTTAAAGACTACCTATTTTTAAAAGAATTGGATTGATATAGCAAATCAAAAAAAATTTAACCAAATTTTAATAAATAATATATAGTAAAGGAGTTTAACGTTGTTTTGAAACACTGGGTATTTGAACCGTTTCCGTGAGGTTTTTCTTACCTTACTCTTCAAATTTCTTTTTCTTTCCGTTTGAATTTTCTTAGGCCTTTTTGTTTCAAAATAACCTAATCTTATCTAACATTAGGTTGGAATTTGTGAAAGCAATGAGGAGGCAAGGTGAAAAGAACTATTTCATTAGATTTACAAAAATATGTCAATTTTGCATATTTTGTCAACGTTGTCCCAATTGTACCCAAAGGTTCTATCCCAACTCTCCCCAAAAGACTTTAATTAACATTTAATTTAATATAAACAGACTTACTCAATATATAATATTATCAAAATATATTAGTTTTAGAGTATTGAATTAACGTAATAAACATTTACTAGCAGTAATTTTTAATTCTGATATGATTCTAGGTAAATTTTAGAAAAAATCTTATTTCTTGGGATAGTATAGTTAAAATGGAGATTAATTTTTAATTCAATATAGCTTTCAATTTATTTCTTTAAAATTTTTCAACTCAATCTTTGCAATGACATGATATTGTATAAATTTTTATATTGTAAAATTTAAAATGCAAGTAAAACCTAAATTAAGTTTGTCCAAACTTTACCCTCTCCCAATTGTCCCCAGGTTCCCTTACTCATGAATGGAATATGCATTTACACATTCTCTCAAGAAGAACCAAATATATGTAAATCAGAGTCAAAAGAATATGAATATTACTAATAATAATAGGATGCGAATATAAGTGCATAAATAAATAAAAGTGCATAAATAATTGATTTTAAGTGCATAAATGTAAAAGTTATAGGTATTTGTAATTATAACCTATTAAAGGATGAGTGAAAATTCATGTGTTAATAAAATACAAATATAAATGGTTATCATTGAATTGATGAGAATGTAAAGATAAGCTCGTATGTCACGAGTTCTCTATAAAGAAAATAATTTCAAATCTGTCCTTATTCTTTAACTTACTCATCTTAATTTATTAATTTCATGTTTTAAATAAACAAACAT
>VJMY01000289.1:0-89198 GCA_009869795.1 Neelides sp. FZ-2019
TTTAGGATTATAAATGACTTATTTTGGAATCTTGATAGTTAAAAGTAAATAATGTAAAATGGCAATCAAAATATAACATTCATAATGTTATATACTTAGGCAATAAATTGTAGATATAACTTAAAACTAACTTTGTAATTTAAAAATTAACTAAATCAGTTACTACATACAATATAATATCCTTTAGCTCTAGATCGATCTGACTTAATTCAAAAATGATTAATCCGTTTATGCCAATTACATATCTGAATTATTAAGAAGTATATAAATAATAGGTAAAATATTTATATTCTTTCTATATTATTCGAAATAAAATAGCCAATAATAAACATATTGTAGTGATACCGTTTTCATTCCTAAACATTATAAGTAATTATTATAAACTACATACACTCCCGAATATTAATTTAGCTTTTATAGAATATATTTTGCAGAATATAATTAATTATTTAACTAATAAATATTTAAAATATTAAATAACTATATGGCTAATAATCAATATATATACTCTAGTTCCCTATAAATTAATTATAATTAAATGTGTAAAGGTAGATTATGCATAAAAGAATTATGAATTATGATTAAGGCTTTAAGGATTAATATCTGTAATTATTATAGTGTATACGTACATACAAAAATATAATATTTTCAATCTTGTTAAATTCTTTTATTCTTGGTCAATTATTGATTTACTTTTAATGTGAACCTCATTCATTTTCGCATTATAGAAAAGTATTTAAGGATTGAATTTCTCAAAATAAGTGAATTAATGATCTAAAAGTTTACAAGTAATTATTAAATTACGCACACATTAATTCAAAGGTATTGAGTAGATTGAACGGCAGCTATTGTGCAAAGAAAGACTGCCAAATGTATTAGAAATATTTAATATTTATATTAAAAGCATTTTAGAGGATAATAATTGCACTCAGATAATTTATATTGAAATTACAACTACCTGTATGTATTGATATAAAATGAAAGTGAAAGCAAAACTTGAGTTTGCATTCGACTATGATTTATAATGTTCTATTACTTACTTTATTTAACTAACGATAAAAAACTAAATTATTAAACGATAGAATGATCAATGATAATATTACTTATGTATTGTTATAATATAAACTATTACAAAAAAACTTGTTTATATAATAAAGTATATAATTCAGATTGGTATTAATATAAGATCATTATGATGTTTAAATGATAATATTTAAACTAAAAAATATATGTCCTCAGGAATAATGAAAATAGCCAATGGTTAGATCGAATGAGATATACCAGTATCAAATGACTAATACGATCAATACAATAATGTTTTAAAATTAAGCTAAAAATACAAGATGATTTATATAAAAATAAATAAACTACAAGCCCTTCTCTGTGTTCTGTTAATTAATTAACTCTTAAATTATTATACAATATAATTGAGCAAACCTTTAAGCAAGGTATATTATATTTAACTATATTAGTCAATATCAACCACTAAACTAGTCAATTATAAAATATATTGTAACTCAAAACTTGTAATTACAAGTTCTTTACTAAAGATTTAAGGAGTTTCTTCTATTCTAACGACCATTTAAGAATAGGTGCTGAAAAGCAAGAATTAAAATGAAACATTAGAGGCAAATAAAAATTATTAAAGTGTACACACAGACGTATTAAATATTAAAATGTACCTCGTCGTTCTCATACAGAATAGAATTATGTGAGAGAAATCAAGCAGCCATAAAATAGCTGAATAAACGCTTCAAGTAAAATGTGATTCAAAAGTCTTTTATTTTAAACATAATTAATTAATTAAACTTATTTATAAAAAAGGTTCAAAATCATTTGTTACATAAACAGATCATCGAGATATTCATCAAATTCGTCTTCTCGACTTTTGAGCTCAGGAACGAGAAGCGGCTCTTTCCAGATATTTTGTTCTCCTTCAGCCTCTTTGGATTCTCCTTCTTCTTCTTTCTCTTTTTGCTCCTCCTCGACCTTTCTCTTCTTCGACTCTTTGGATTTGCTTGATCGACGATGTTTTCTTTTTGTTACCTCTTTCCGCTGGTGTCCATGATTTAATTTTAAAGAGCATTCGGGACATAAACCTAATAAAAAGTTTATAAAGTTTAATTTGGACGTTAATTTATAGGATAATTAGATAATAGAATATTTAGTAAGTTCGATTGCTTACGTAATTTGATTAAGGCATTCTTCTTGACTCCTTCTTCCATATAAGCAAAATTGACTTCCCAAGTTCTTAATGCGTCAACCTCTTGGCATTTCTTATCTGCACAGCTGAATTGTCCTTTACCATCAACAACTTCTTGTTCAATTCGCCAACGCATTGCAACCTAAATTATAATTCAACGAATCAAAATTCCATAATAAAATTAAAATAATGACGTTTAGAATATTTAAGCCATAAAATAGTCATAAATAAAATCCGACCTTATTTTCTTTATATCTTGACAAATCACAAATGCAGTATTCTTTAAACAATTTATCATAATATTTTTTTGTTAATTGTTTTTCCCAAGAATCAACTTGATCGGATTCATCCCAAAGGAAACGATGATTTTCCCGAATAACGTCAATGTCCCTTTTGTCTTTAGAACTACATTGACAAAAAGGAATGTTATGTAAAAATCTATTTTAAGTTATAAGTTAATGAATGATTTAAGAAAATATAAAATCTATTTTACGTGTTTCGCTTTAAAATACCAGCTGCGCCTGGATGATAGAGATAATACTCATTTATTAACTTTCGGTGTCTCTCGTAAGCATTTAAAGAGTGGTAGCTGTTTCGATAACTTTCAGCCCTTTGTAATTGCTCTTGAAAGAAGGATTTTGGTGGAACTAAAACAAATAGTTAGATATTGATTAGGAACAATTAATTTTTGTTAAACGTTAAATGACCAAATATATTGTATTTGTATGTTATTAAACTTACTGCTACTTCCTGAAGGACCTTCTGGAACTTTAATAGTGGTGTGTGTTATCTATAAAAAATAATAATTGTTTTCTCATTAGCAAAGCTGTTAAATCTTTATAAATGTGATTATAATAATTATAGGTTAAACTTACAGTTAGAAGTTTATCTTCTTTCTTTTTTAACTTTTCTTTCTGTGATGATTTCTCGTCATCATCCTCAAAGCTGGAATCATAATCATCATACAAGTCTTTACTCATCTTAAAGATACAAGAATTTCAACTTTGGAGAAATCCAACACTTTATTATTAGAAATCCGTTACTTTATTAGTTATTACATATTAAGTCAATATTATTGACTAACACGTTCATAAATATTTAAAAGTTTCAAAGCAGATGACAAGATAACCTCCACACAGGAGTCTGGAGTCACTGTCACTGCAATACACTTCACACATGTTCAAGTGTTTTGTGTTGAAAGTGAAGTTTGCCTGTTATAGGCCATGCGAGATTTCCTTAAAATACCGGCATTGTCCAGCAATTTCAAACTGATAGTGTGGATTTCACTTTTACCGACTTTCACACTAAGATTAATCTTTCAAAGATTTATTTATATTATAAGAAAGAATTGAGAGAGGTTATTATACTATTTACATAATCATATATTATATTTTCTAATCAATTAAAACATTAAGAAATCCCCAATGTTAAAACAAACGTTGCGACCGATTCTGCTAAACTTTTCAATTACAAAATCCTTATTTAAGAAAAGACCAATAAGTTCTAAAAAATCATGGTTGAAAACTCTCGCTACAAGTCCTGATAAGAATATAACAGGTAATAGAATTTAACAAATTAGTTCAATTTAACTAAATAAAAGTCATCAAGTAAAGCTAATAAATACAATGTAGGGTTATTATAATGTTCGATCAAATTAGTATATTTATATACTATGTTTATAAACATAACAAATTATGCTATATAATTTGAATTTAAACTTTCTTTTATGTATTACATTAGATGATGCAACGATCATTAACAATAGAAATGCCACTTCTGAATTATTTTCAATTAATGAATATACGACTAGAACTCACACTTGTGGAGAAATTAGAAAGGTAATAAACTTAAACGGAATAAACAACATACATTTTGGGCATTGAAATTGTTATTTCATTAAGATTGATATGATCTCAAGTTAAAGTTAAAGAAATTTAATGACTTTCATTCTAAAATGTCTCTTTTTTTATCCTTTTAAAGGAAGATGTCGATAAAAATGTAACAATTTATGGATGGCTTACTTATAAACGAATGAGTGGATTTTTTCTTGTCTTGCGGGACTCTTATGGCAAAACTCAAGTTGTGATGTCAAATAAGGTCAATATTTTTTTAAATGATTAAATATTAACATTTGTAATAATTCAAAGATGACTTAACTATATTTTGGTATGGTAGGAGCTTGCGAAAAGTGCAGAAAAAGCTGCATTAGAATCTGTAATCAAAGTTTCCGGTGTTGTTAAGCTTCGACCTGACAAGCAGATGCGTCCTGTAATTAATTTTGCATTTTTACACTTACATTATTAGATTTCTCAATAAATTAGCTCAAATCAAGACAATGAAAATGTTTAATAATTATTAAGGAAGAGAAAACAGGAGAAATTGAAATTTCAGTAAATGAATTTGAAGTCGTGAGTGAAGAAGAGCTCAACAAAAATATTTCTCTTCGAGAGATTGAACATGTAAGAAATATGAAACATATAAAACTGCATTATGTAGAATTAAAGATTGATTACAAAAAATGTTAAAAAATTTAATCCTATTACATTATTTGATTTATTTTCAGTCTGAGGAAGATTATAGAATTAAGCATCGATATTTAGACTTACGGAATGAAAGCCTTCAAAATAGACTTAGATTTCGATCGATGCTAATAAGTAGAATGCGAAATTTTATGGAAAAGAGTCATTTTGTTGAAATTGAAACTCCTACTTTGTTGAGAGGCACACCTGGGGTAAGGCAATCAGAATTTCAAATACAGGATTAGTCGATTAGTTGCTTTTGGAATTGTTTAATATAATAAACGATATTTTAGAATTCATTAAATCATCATTTAACTTTAAGGTTAAATGAATTTAATGGAGATTTTTAATACATTATATAAT
Organism: Neelides sp. FZ-2019; assembly: GCA_009869795.1. Lineage (NCBI taxonomy): Eukaryota > Metazoa > Arthropoda > Collembola > Neelipleona > Neelidae > Neelides > Neelides sp. FZ-2019. The sequence goes on from VJMY01000289.1 coordinate 5,086, forward strand.
TATGCATACAAGATATTGAAGGCTCAAGAATCAAAGCAAAAGCCCTCAAATTAACTTTATCTAAAAATTATGTTTTTCTTAATTTTAGCATAAAATATTTATTTTATAGGGCGCAAGAGAATTCCCTGTTGCAACTAAATATGCTGGTCAATATTATTCATTAGCTCAATCGCCTCAAATCCTTAAACAGTTATTAATGGTTGGAGGAATTGATAGGTCAAATATAATATTAATTGTATTCTTTATTATTTCATATAAAATTTTCAATTTCCTTGATTTCTCTCAAATAATAATCTTGAATTTTTCAGGTACTACCAATTAGCAAGGTGTTACAGAGATGAGAAAACGAAACCCGATCGCCAACCAGAATTTACTCAACTTGATATCGAATTGTCTTTCACAACCCGAGAAAAAGTCATGAACCTTGTTGAGAACTTGCTGAGACACTCACTAGAAATCCCCAAATCTGAACCTCAATGGCCAATCATGAAATATTCAGATGCAATCAAACAATTTAATTCAGATAAACCAGATACAGGCGGATTTCTCTGGGTTGTTGACTTTCCCTTATTTAATCAAAAATCTGATGGAGAACTTGAAGCTACTCATCATCCTTTCACAATGCCTCAAAATGAAAATGACCTTTACGATGACCCAACCAAAGTAAAAACAAAAGACTTTTTTTATAAAGTTTATTTTTTCATAGCCGCTAAAGATACTTTAAAAATTCATTTAATTTTCATTGTTTAAGGTCATTGGTCAAAGTTACGACCTTGTTTATCGTGGCAATGAAATAGGTGGAGGTTCAATTCGTATTCATCGCCCTGGTCTTCAACGATACATTTTTAATGAAGTTCTCAAATTACCCACAGATGAAATTGAGTATCTTTTAAATGCACTCGAAACTGCTCCTCCACACGGAGGATTTGCAATAGGTGGGTTCATCTTTCAATTATTTATCTTCTCATACACAGTCAGTCTTACTATCCCTTATATAATGTCATAAGCCAAGTAATAATGTCATCTGTAGAATTAAATTATAATTTGTTTAATTGGATTCATTTTAGGAATTGATCGATTGGTGACCTTGTTCACAGACGCTAAATCCATTAGAGATGTTATTGCATTTCCCAAGTCTTCAGAAGGAAGGGATCCTATGAGTGGAGCACCAATACCTCTTAATCCTCAGACCAAAGCTTATTATCATATCAAATAATTCATTTTATGTATTTTTTACAAATTTCTTCCAAATTTTTACTATATATTAGTTTATTCGGTGTATCATAAGTCAAGTGGAACTAATTATCTAATATTTAAAAGAGTGGAACGCAATAAATTATGAATTATTTACCATCTCATGAAATAAAAATGAGGATTTAAACTTTTAATATTCAGATTAAGACTCATTATTCATTTATTATTCAGTGTACATGCTACATCTTACTTTACATACTTTAAATCGCCAATAAAATAGAACTTTTTAGTTTGAATTGCTCATTGGAGCGAATTGAGAAAATGAGATCAGCATGTTAAATCATGTGAAGAGAAAGCCTCCTCTTATGAGCGGAGAAAGCTTCTTTTCCTCAATTTTACATTTTACTGTAGCTTACAAAGATCTCCGCCTGACCTTTTTTATTTTCATGGAAAATTACCTGGAATCGCTAAAGTGTTAGCTATTAAACAATATTTGATCAAATTATACTTTTCTTCATAATAATCATATTAGTGAATTATAAACATTTTGCTAATATGAGAGATTCCAAGGTACCATGAAAATAAAAATAGTCAGGCGGAGATCTTTGTAAGCCACAGTAATTAGGGATTCGTTAAATTAGTCACCAATTTGCCAATTTTAAAACTCAAGAATATTAGTCAAAGCACTTATGCAAAACTCTTATTATACTTTAAAACAAAATATATATAAAAATATAGTTTATTCTAGTCGTTTGCTCGGTATTATAACGCCATTTGGTGTGTTCTCGTCAGTAAACCAAATTGATTTTAATTGCATTAAGCAAACCTATTTATATTATAGTATTCAGTCATTAATAGGAAATAAGTTTTGAGGGCTATTCTAATATGAGCTAAGTTAAGTTAATATTGAGAAGAGATAATAAAACACTTCCTATCGTGCCGTGTTAGAAGATAACAAAATTGTGCAAACCAGGCTTATTCGCCTTACCGCACTTAAATACACCATATAACGAAGTCATTTTAAATAACTCGCTCAATTCTCTTCTGATATCACAATTTATAATTACTCTATTTCAAAAATTAACTATATTTAACTTAGACATTGCTCAAATTGTCAATTTAAATATTTGCTAACTTTATCTTAAATATCAAATATTAAATAAGCACTTTAAGATGAATAAAGGAAATGAAGATTCGAAAGTATCTATTCCAAAGAAAAGGTACAATACAGTGCGTATTTAAGTATACCAAAATTAATAAATAATTTTTAACATTCAATCAAATTTTTTCCCTTTTATTATATCAGACAGGAGATTCTCAAATGGAATGGCTGGGGCTATTCTGATTCCGGATTCGTTCTTAAAAATGGAATGCTCGAATTCACGGGGAACCGGTATAATCATCTAATTTATGATTTCTCATGACTGTTTTCCTTCAATCATTATTATTCTAAATTCTGATTTATTTGAATTAATTTTAAAAATTATAATTTTTTAGATATCCTATTGGTAATTTGGTTTTGCCATATTTTACTCAATGGGTGGTTGAAAAACTTGGAGCGGATTTCAATAACAAAGTTGAACCAATCCCAAAACCCTTGAAGAGCTTTTGGCCTTCGCCAAACATCAACAATGGATTTTTTGATGAACTCAAGAAAACGTCAATAACATTTTCCTTGGATGGAGACGACAGATTATTCAGATCTCATGGTCATACTCTTGAAGACATTTATGATGTTAGGACAGGAAATTTCCCCCGAATTCCTGATCTCATTGTTTGGTAATCATTTATTTAATATTTCATTTAATAACATATCTTATATATTTCATTTAATCATATCTTTCATTTCGCTAAAAAGTCAAACATGAAAATCATTATTTACTTCATTTAATTGTACTTGTCCGCATTTTATTTCAGGCCTGAAAAGCATGATGATGTTGTGAAGATAGTCAAAATGGCAACTGAACATGATGTTGCTTTAATACCATTTGGAGGAGGTACAAGTGTGTCAAAAGCCTTGAGTTGCCCAAAACGTGAACAAAGAATGATTGTCTCAGTCGACATGTCTCAAATGGTAAGATAAATAATAATTAAATTTTCATACAGTTGCAGGCATGCAATTATAATTACAAATTGTAAATTCAATTTCTCTTTAAGAACCGGATTCTTTGGGTTGATGTTCCCAATTTAACATGCTGTGCCGAAGGAGGAATATTTGGACAAGATTTCGAAAGGAAACTTAAAGCTAAAGGATTTACTACAGGCCATGAGCCAGATTCTTATGAATTCTCAAGGTTATTCTCAATCTATTACAACTTTTTAATCTTTCAAATCCGTCTGATAAAATGTATTATATATTATATTATAAGCAATTTACAAGATAGTTTATTTACATTATTAAATCTTTTAGTCTTGGAGGCTGGGTTGCAACAAGAGCAAGTATGAATTTATTAATTTACATATTAAATATCTTATCGACAACATTCTTTACGTGTTATAAAATATTTAAATTGAATTTAAGGTGGGATGAAAAAGAACACTTATGGGAACATTGAAGATTTGTTGGTTCATGTGAAAATGGTCACACCGAGTGGAGTTTTGGAAAAGAAATGCCAAGTTCCGAGGATTTCTTCAGGACCGGATATTCATCATTTCATCCTTGGATCAGAAGGAACACTTGGGATTGTCACGGAAGTTGTTCTCAAGATCCGCCCAATTCCTTCATGCAAGAAATACGGCTCAGTTGTTTTCTCGGATTTTGCTTCTGGTGTGCAATGTTTAAGAGAAATTGCTAAACAGGTAAAATTGAAATTAGACATTAAAATAATTTTAGTCATTTCAGATTCAAATTTTATATGTTAAATTTTTTAGCGATGTCAACCCTCTTCAGTTCGTTTAATGGACAACGAGCAGTTTAAGTTTGGACACTCTTTAAGACCTCCAAATTCGATCTTTGGAAATTTGAAAGAAAGCTTGAAGTCTGTGTATTTGACTCGCTTCAAGGGATTCGACATGAATAAAATTTGCGTCGCTACTCTGCTTTTCGAAGGTTTTTATTTTATTTCATTCTAGAATTTTTTATTGTCAATAATTCATACTATTAATACAAGATTGATCTCATTTTAACTTTAACAGGAAACAAAGACGAAGTTGAAGTTCAAGAACAAAGAATTTACGCAATTGCTGTTCAGAATAATGGAATACCCGCCGGAAATTCGAACGGTGAACGTGGCTACATCCTCACATTTGTCATTGCATATATTCGGGTTAGTAAACTAAAATAATTCTAATAATTAACAATTAAAAGCCTTATAACAAAAAATATCATTTTTATTCACGATATAGGATATTGGTCTTGACTACAACATTGTCGCAGAATCTTTCGAAACAAGTGTAAGTTGAAGCTAAGGAAAAGTATTTACAAGTTAAAATTTTATATCGGTATAAAAATATACAGGTTCCCTGGAGTAATACATACCAACTGTGCGAGAACGTTAAAATGAGAGTATCCAGTGAATGCAGAGGTTCCTTTTTTCAAAATTCAGTTATTTTCTGTTAATTGTTGAGCAATTAATTAAAACCATTGATTGACTTCCAGAGCGAGGACTCAAACATTTCTTCATCACTTGTCGTGTTACTCAAACTTATGACGTTGGCTCTTGCGTCTACTTTTATTTTGCCTTCAACTACAAGGGAATCGCGGATCCTGTCCGGGTCTTTGAAGAAATCGAAACCATTGCAAGAGACGAGATTATTGCGAACAAAGGATCCATTTCTCACCACCATGGGATTGGGAAGATAAGGAAAAAAATGGCTCCCGAAAACCATCTCAGAGCCAGGAGTGGAAGCTCTGATTCATCTCAAAAGAACCATTGATCCAACCAATGTTTTTGCCAGCGGAAACATACTCAATAGTGAGGTTGATGTTAAATCCAAGCTGTGATTGCCCTCGTGTTCCATTTAATTTTAATTATGATTTATGTTTGTCAAATCTTATCAGTTCTGTTTATATCTGCTATATTTCTACCAAGCTTTATATTTAGCTATGTATAATGAGCTAATTGATATTGTATATAAAGATTTAGCAATTAAGATGTTCTGCCTGTTACCACACTTGATGACCTATAATAACCACGAGTCAAAAATTATGCATTTTTACCATTTTACCATATATATAACAAAACATTCAGACTTTTACATGCCTAATTCTAATTACCAAATGTTAATAATATTATACTTTTAAGGGATTGTGTAAAAACAAGTGTTCAATATATATATGTTTCCTTGTTGTTTTACGAGTTTAGAAAATTACCTTTGTGTTTGGCTCAAGTCCTTAATGTTAACTAACTAGTGTTCACTAATGGCCATTATTTATTTAAATGGAAAATATAGAGAGTCAATTTAGAAAGCTTTTAAAACTAATACAATACTTTTTTAAGGAAAATTGTTGTTTTAAACGAATGATTAATTGTAAGTTTGTTCATTGATATAGTTTACTTATTCTTAGTTTGACACTGTTTATCAATAAGTTAACATGAATCACAAATTATGTCAATTCTTTTACTCCTATTTACTTGTGTATTTGTTAAAGCTAAATGTTTGTTTATTTTAATTTGGTTTATGCACGTTTAGAGGAACGTTGGACATTATCTAAAAAGGTTTTATCATATTTTATCTTTTCTTCAAAATACATTGTACTAACAACTAAATAGTTCATGAAATAAATTTATAGATTTAGATAATAATAGAAATTGACAATAGTCTTGATTTATGAAGTCAAATAAAGTATGTAATTTAAAATTTAGTTGTCTTTATTATTATAAAAGAAAGGATTCCTCATTCCTACCTTATATCTTATCTATACTAACTTAGATCTTCATTGACAATGCACCTAATATGCATGAGTTTGTGTATGAAACTAGCTCAACCACGATTCTTGTATAGGCAGGTATAGGCTAGTTATAGGCATGGTCCATTTCTACAGAATTTACATAAAGTTATTCATTTTTAAATTCAACTATGCACATGTTAAATAATAGAATCAAAAGTATTCATATAATTGCTTCTGCATTCGTTAAAAAGCTTTGGGATATTAAACATCAAATCTTGCATTCCTTGCTATTTCACGCATTAGGTAGATTAAATCAATTACCGTAAGGGATCGAAATGTGTCCCCGGACACCTTTTAAAAATTTACCCTAGACCCCCAGACAGATATTGAACCCGGACACATATCGAGTCCCTGGCAAATTTGTAATAAATTGTAACACCTTTATTTTAAATGTATAATTTAATAAGATTTGAATTGTGAATCTTTATCCAAACTTGTGTCTTTAACTGTCACATTGTCAGATATTACATTAATGAAATTAATTATATAATCAAGGCTGGGATTTTTTGAAAAAAAAAGTATTTAAATGCAAAATACAAATACTTTGGTAAAATTTCAGTAAAATACAAAATACAAATACATGTATTTAAATACATTAATTAGCAGAGAATAACTGGGCTCAGAACCCATTGTAATTTATTGTAATTAATTATTAATCGAAATGTTTTTGATTGATTTAGTCTGAGTTTAAAATTGTATTGAAATGTTAGAATTAAAAATGATGGGTTGGAGAATAGATTGAGTTAAAAAGTATTTAAATGCAAAATACTTTAAAATACTACAAAATAATTGCAAAAATAGAAATACTTTATAGTGTTTAAATACATGTATTTAAATTCCCAGCCTTGGATATAATAGCCTAATAAATATTGACTTTTCTCTATCTTATTCGACCATTTTGTAAAATATTTAGTTAAAATTCTATTTAAAATTGTCCAATAGATATTGTTTATTTAATTAGAGATTTAAATTAAAGAATTGAATTGATTTTAACATTAAATGTCCCTCAAATGAGGTGCTTTTTCCATTTATAAGTCTGGCATAATGAGATTAGACCCGGACACCTTTTAAAATCTCAATTTTGGCCCCCGGACATGTATCGAACCATGACACATATCGAGTCCCGGGCAGATATCGATCCTTTACGGTAGTTCTAAATCAACAGACTAATTTTCTGGCTGGACTGGACAGATTAAATAATACATGAAATCTGGATTATCAGAAATACAACTTTTAATGAGTGCAATATCTTCTATTGCATTTTTTGTTATTCTCATGCTCATTTAATGCAAACTTGCATATTTCTTTATATAAATCTTCATGTAAATAGTGAACACAGTGAACAGCATTCATCTCTATTTCTCTACTAAACATGCATGATGCATGAATAAGCACGGCACAGCACACCGATGACAAGAATCTAACGTTATTGCCTTTATAAATGTCATTAACATTTTAAATCTAGATCTATTCAAGCTCTTTACAGTCAAATCATATAAAACATAACATTAAAATAGTAATTTACATGTTGTCAATAGGTAATCCCAATAGGGAGAATATTATTTAACCCTTATCCCAATAACTCGTCACACACATAATTGAACGAACAAATCGCTTATGAATTATGATATGAATTTAATTCAAGATTGTACCTAATTGAAGAATGTGGGAAATATGAAAAATTCGTGAATCGCGTTTTTCATTCTCATATAATTGAGTGTATAATATTGGGTATAGGAAGGAGCCCAGCAGCAGCATGGCAAAGAGCATGATGTTTCCAAATGCTAATCTCAAAGCACACACATTTCCTCTTGTTGGTGTCTTGGATCTCATGGCATTGTATGATCTCTCTCTGTGGTCTTTTGAAAGGAGCGAAGACTTCTGGTGCGAAGAGTAGATTTGAGGGCGGAGCGACGAGGAGGAGAGGGGAATTGGGAAAACAACCTCCTCGTTTCCAATGAGCCAAGAGGAGGAAAGCTGCGGTTTGTTCCTGGACACTTGGTGGGAAGGAAGCGAAAGAGGAGTCGGGTCGAGTGTAGATCTTCTCTCAGTATAAATATGGCTCACGACGGAAGAACATTGAATTATTTTCCTCCTTCCTCCATTAAAATCCTATGTATTCGTTCAATTATTACCAAATTATTTCTAATTACGACCTTCCCATCTGCCAGGCCTCTCGACCGATTCCTGGACTTTGGCTAAAAATGCAAGTCGAATACGGAACTACAGAGTGACTCCTTTTGCCGGTAAGATGTCAAAGTTTTAAAAACAACGTTACTTTTTAAGTCTCCCTTATAAACATTAATTATGATGTGTTCTAATCTGCCCCAATTTGTTCTGTTAAAGGTCTTGCTCAATGCCTGTCAGGAAGGTCGATACTTCATAAGCAATAAAAAAAACCGGACGATTGGACCAAGCTTGCCGGCTTTGAGATTATTAAGCTATTTAAAATGAGTTGTTGATACCTAATATTTTTATTACAAGACTTTAAAGCGATATGGCTTCAAGGTAATTTGATTCAAATGAATGCATTTACAAGTCCTTTCTCAAAAGGTGTTAGGTCTCCTTTCTCTTTTTGTAAATGATTTGTCGTCCAATTTGACACTTGTATTGTTTGTTTGTAGGCTGGATCGTTTGTTTGTCCTTCTTGAAACTGGATCAACTCCAGCGACGAGAAAGGCAGCGTCTCAACAACTAGGGCAAGTTCAAAGGCTTCATCCGCATGAGCTTCCAACCTTACTCTCCCGAGTTCACAAATGTCTCAAATCTACGAATTGGGAAACGAGGATTGCTGCTGGAACAGCTGGTATTTTAATTTTTATTGTAACCATTTTCTGACTTGTTTAAATACTTGTCAATTCATTACATTCCTTGAACAAATGAACTTTATTTCAAAGCATTAACATTTATAAAAAAATTAATTATTTGATTAAACAAAAATATAAGACTTATAAGTTTATGAAACTTTTTTTAAAAACTTTTTAGTTGAGGCAATATTGACTCAAGTTCCAGTCTGGGACCCACCGACAGTCAAATTAGAAGAGGAAGAGAATCCTCCATTAGACTCACCAACTAACTTAAAAATCAATAAATTAACTTTCGAAAATTTTGATATCAACCGGCTTTTTTCATCTGAGGCAAATTATCTTATGGCGTCAGAAGCAAAAGTATTTGACAATCCTACGGTAGGCAACGGAGCCGCAACGGATTGCATTGACCCTATCGAACAAAGAAATCTCATAAATAAAAGACTTGGCTTGGATCTCGCGGAGAAGATAGGAATAGATACGTCAGACATGTTTTCAAATGAAGACTTGGTCCTCGTGAAGGAAGAGGAGATCCAAGAGGCTCTTGAGTCTCCTCTCCCGATCAAGTCTGAAAAGAGCAATAAGAACAAATTCAATTTTGTACACTCGTCCAGTTTTGATGAGTCTTTGTCTTCACGAGAGATTAATTTGGCCAAGCGGAGAGCCAGGAAGCAAAAGAGCCGGGAAGTTCTGGATGCCCAGACGGGTGAAGGGAGTCAGAAGAAGGTCAAGAAAGAAGCTGACTATCAAATCTCCTTTGAGAAGGATAAAGAAATGAGCGAAGTGGCCGAGAACGTCTGGCCCTTGTCTGCTTGGGTTGACATACTCGTCAATGACCTTTTTAGTCCCATGTGGGAGATCCGGCATGGGTCTGCGACGGCATTAAGAGAGGTCATTAGACTTCATGGGAAAGGCGGTGGGAGAATTGCAGGATCGCGCCAACAAGAGGTACATTAAAACTTATTTGATTTTATTAAAATTAAAAGCTTTATTTAATTGACGATTTGCAGTATCAATTTATTTATATTAAAAATTAAAGCCAACTTTCAATGGAATTTTTAATAGTTGGAACATCAAATCTGGCTTGAAGATATTTCTCTGCGTTTTGTCTCTGTTTTGGCACTCGATCGATTCGGCGGTGAGGCATTTTTGTTATTTATTCAATCATAATGTTGAGCCATTGGGTTCCTATTATAGTAATTAAATTATGCATTATTCAATTTGGAAATTGGAATGTTGCTTGTTATTTAATGCAATGTTACATGTTATTTATACGGAAGAATTTTTGTGTTACTCATTCATTAAAAATTGTTGACGTATTGACCTTTAAATAGTAGCTCAATAATATTATTTTAATAGAAAATAATTTAATTATTTGAATTCTTAGACTTTGTTTCGGACCAAGTCATTGCTCCTGTGCGGGAAACGTGTTCTCAATGTTTAGGAATTCTCTTCACCCTTTTGTCAGATGAAAAGATCTTTAAACTTTTGGAGATTTTCCTTATGTTGCTTGAACAAAAGTCATGGGAAGTTCGTCACGGATCTCTCTTGGCCTTAAAATATTTATTTGCTACACGAATTGTTAGTTGACATAGATAAATAATACTATTATAATGAAAATGATATGGTGGTTTTTTACACTTTACTTTTTTTGTTTTGATATCTTCCCTTAATTAACTATGATTCAATTTTATTTAATAGGATTTAGTGAATCAATTACTGCCAATGGCCTTTTCAAGTTTGTTTACTGGCCTTTCCGACTCCATGGATGATGTCTGTGCTGTAACGGCTTCAGCACTTATTCCGGTCGTTGACAAAGTAGTGGAAATTTTCCCTCAAGAAGCTCCAAAAGTTGTCAATGTATTGTGGGACTCTTTGGCAAACCTGGACGACTTGTCCTCTTCTTGTAATTCTATCATGAGTTTGCTGGCCAAACTTCTCACTTTTCCACCTGCAAGAAGCAATTTGAGGTAAAAGTCAATTAAACAAGTGTTTTTTTTTAGAAAATGTATTAAGAAATGAACTTTTTAACCAATTTGATTTTGTTTATTAAAGGGGATTGGATGTTTTAATGCCGAGACTTTGGCCATTTCTTCATCATACTTCCTCGTCGGTTCGAAAATCCACGTTAATGACTCTTCAAAAACTGACTGAATTGGATCCGAGCGTGGCTCCGTTGAGTGCAGAGCCTTTGCAAGAGACTCTCAAACATACTTTTCAAAGAGCTCTGGTTGAACATAACAAGGAGGTTCTTCATTTAATCCCTCAAGTCTGGTCGGACATACTCAAAAACTCTAGACTGGACATGCTCCTATTAGCTGCTTGCCCACTTTTCAGTACTTGGCTCTGTTTAGCTATGCAACCACCCAGAGTTCCAATTGATCCTACTTTCCTCGTTCCAATTAGAGCTCAGGTGAATATAAATTTTTATTCTATATATTTAATGCTCCCTCTCATAAATTACGATGCTCCATTCCAGGTTATTTAAGGTTAACAACTTTCAATAACTTATTTTAGATGGACAAGAAGCAGAAAACGTGTCTGGCGACTAGCGAGCTTCCTCTCCAAAAGATATTCATGAGTGGAAGTGGAGACGGCGATCCGTTAAGAATTGCTGAGACACGCTTGATTTTAGCCAAAATGCTCGGAATGATGGCACCTTACATTGTTCAGCCTCTTCAACAAGGGTAGAGCATAAATTCATAACTAATTTCAAATCAATATAGCTTTGACCTATTTAAACTACTACTAAAACTAACAAGTAAATATTATCCAAACTATAAATAAATTATGATAAATACTTTGATAGCATTGTGTACAATATTGTAAATTATAGGACAATTGGGGAACAACCAATTGAGTTATTCTGCCGAATTCTTCTCACATATTTAAACTCGCGATCGGCCCTTCAACGGTCCGTCACTTCGCTCGTGATCTCTGCTTGGCCTAACTCAAAGGATGCCGTGAAGAGTGCAGGGGATCAAAATGGGCTCACAACTCGACTCATCGAGTGTCTCAATGAGAACGTTTACTTTGATGAAATTGCTCTCGCCTTCACGCGTCTTCAGAGTGAATGCCGGGATTTTCTTGCCACTTTGAAACACTACAAAGTTCCGATGATCAAGGAATTCGAAGGGAATGCGGGGAATGGAGTATTGCTCACTTTTGAGCAAGTGAGACTTCTCTCTGGCGAACCCATCATTGATCTCATTCAGAAGAATGTCAAAAAAACCAAGATTTTGGATACGTTGCTCGAGCGGCGAAAGACGATATGGAATTTGTGGCTCTTAACCACAAATGAATTTGCCTCATTAAACACCATGTAATAATATTGATAAAAGAAATTAATCTAGCTTGAATTTTTTTTAAATTAATCAAACTTTTCTCGGATTGACCCAACTCAACTGCTCAATTAAGTCGGATTAAATATTAAAATAATAAATGCTCTTTGGGGGTACTTTAGGACACTTGCAGCTCTTTCTGGAGCAGTTTGCAGTCTTCAAACTTTACCAGACAAATTGAATCCAATTGTGAAGCCTCTCATGGAGTCGATTAAGAAAGAGGAGAATCAATTGTTTCAGAAGAATTCAGCTCAGAGCCTTTGTCTCCTCATGGATCTTGTGCTTGTCAAGATGCCTTGTCCAATACCTAAAATCATACAGAATCTTAGCAATTTCTTATGTTCGGACGGAGACTTCACTCCGCCGATTGACCACGAGAAGGGGATTTTATCCCTTACAATGTTCACTGCAGAGGCAGCCGCTCCTTCAACTAAGCGAATGACCAAAGCTGAAGAAGCCGCAGAGTATGAGCTCAAGAAAGGACCGCTCATTCAAAGACGCGGAGCCACATTTGCTCTAGTTTCCATTGTCAAATACTTCGGAGCTGATCTTCCAACCAAGGTTCAAAAGCTCTGGGAGTTGACTTTTGGAACCATCGCTGGGGACTTACAGTCCGATGCTTCACAGAGAAATGTCATTGATGCTCTTCAGATTCTTGAGATCATCTCGCCCGAATTTGATCCGAAATTATTCCCAGAGGTATAAAATTTTTGCCTATACAATTATTAATATTAAACAATTATCCTATTTATTCTAATTTGTTATATTTCTCTAATTTATTTGAATTGAAAGCTTATAATTATAAGATAAATCATCAAAAGATACATTAACTACATCAAAAATTATGATTAAAGCGGTTATACGTTAATGTAATTGTTTAATGAATTTAAAAATTTTATTAGATTGAAAGTCAAATATCCAGAATCTGTCTATTGCTGGATCACAAAGTCCGAGCTGTTCGTCATATGGCGTCCAGATGTCTGGCTGTTTGGACTTCATTGATGCCATCCAAAGTGATGCCTGCCATTGGGAAGGAAATCGTTCCAATGCTCGACGCTGCTCACTCGACCTTAATGCGACAAGGAGCCATGGAGGCCATATGGTGTATCGTCGACAAGCTCGGGCTCAATCTCCTCCCTTATATTGTCCTTCTGGTCGTGCCGGTTCTCGGACGAATGAGCGACCAGGACGAGTCGGTGAGGCTGTTGGCCTCCCTTACATTTGCCACCCTCGTCCGGCTCATGCCGCTCGAAGGCGGAGTTCCTGACCCACCCGATCTTCCGGAAGAACTCGCCATCCAAAAAGGAAAGCAGCGCGAGTTTCTAGATCAATTGCTCAACCCAACCAAGATCCCTGAATATACGATTACGATCCCCATCAAGGCGGAACTCCGGCCGTATCAGCAAGCTGGTGTTAATTGGATCGGCTTTCTCAATAAATACAAGTTACATGGGACGCTGTGTGACGATATGGGACTTGGCAAGACCCTAATGAGTATTTGTGTCCTGGGGAGTGATCATTTCAACAGTGTTCAAAAGTTCAAAGAGGTTAGTATTACTTACAAGTTATACTACAACTAGTATTATTAAGATGCTTAAATACTTACAAACATCTTACGAGTGCAGATCCAGTGTGTAATATTAATTACATTGAAGAGATCTTTATGCTCAAGTGGTATGTAATTGTTGTAGGAAGGGAAAGGGGGTAAATCAAAGGATCGGCCGCTTCCGTCAATTGTCATTTGCCCGCCGACCTTGACTGGTCATTGGGTTTATGAGATTGAGAAGTTCGTTACGAGGGATTATTTGAATCCACTTCACTATCACGGACCACCAGTGGAACGAAATAAGTTGAAGGCCAAAGTCTCGAAGCACAACATGGTCGTTGCTTCTTATGACGTAAGGATTTGATTCTTTTGATATCAGGAGAGAGGACTTGGGCGCTATGCATATCATGTCATACTTTTTTATCCGTTTCCAGATCGTGAGGAATGACATTGACTTTTTCTCCACCATTCGTTGGAACTATTGTATTCTCGACGAAGGCCACATCATCAAAAACGGAAAGACGAAGGTGACAATTTCCCAAATTCCCGATCCTTCAAATCATCTTCATTTCTCTCGTTTTTGACTTGTAGATTTCTCGGGCCATAAAACAGTTGCAGGCACACCATCGACTCATTCTCTCCGGAACGCCCATACAGAATAACGTGTTGGAATTATGGTCGTTATTTGACTTCCTCATGCCGGGATTTCTTGGCACTGAAAAGCAATTTTCCGCCAGATTTGCTCGGCCCATTTTATTAGCCCGAGACCCCAAGAGCTCTCCTAAAGACCAAGAAGGCGGAGCATTGGCAATGGAGTCGCTTCATCGTCAAGCTCTCCCCTTTCTTCTCAGGAGACTTAAGGAGGATGTTCTTCAAGATTTGCCGCCTAAAATCACTCAGGTGAACCAATCGCTTTGATTCTTTAGTGCCCTTCAAATCATCTTTTATATACTTGGCTTCCATAGCGGGAAGAAAGAGCTAAATTAACTCAGTCAGTTAGTTCTTCCAAGTTTGATGCTTTTTGGACTTGATCCACACAATGGTTTGTAATACTGTTTATGGAATATACAGGATTACTATTGCGAACTGAGCCCCATACAAGAGCAGATTTACGAAGACTTTGCTCGGACCAGAGCTCATCAGTCTCTTAGGGATAATTTCTCTTCTGTTGATGACTCAACGAAACACTCGCACATCTTTCAGGTGACGATTTAAAACTTCATGTCCAAGTCCACAAAAAATGAGTTCTCAGCATAAATTTATTGAGACCTTTCGTCGCCCTGAGCAAGGTCCTCGTGTTTATCTTTAACGATGAGATTTTTATAGACATGAGATATTCTAACTTATCTTGTATGACATGATGACATTTGAATGACTGAGCGAGCCATAAATCTTTTCTCATACATTTTGCACAGGCTCTTCAATATTTACGTAAAGTTTGCAATCATCCGAAGCTCGTCCTCACGCCTCAACACCCCAAATATGCCACGATTATGGGCAATTTGTCTGAGAGCAAATCTAGTCTTAATGATATTCATCACAGTGCGAAGCTCCCTGCCTTGAAGTAAGTTGCTCAATATGCATGCTCAACCATATTGCCATGCCCTGCTTGGCGATATATCTGCTTATGCTCGGAAAAAATACATTTGGGTAAATAGATGAAGAGATAAGTTATTTAAATTGAAATTTGATAAAGGCAACTTTTGCTTGACTGTGGAATCGGAGTGACGGTGAGCCATGACTATGCACCCGAGAGTTTCGACGTCGTTAACCAACATCGTGCACTCATTTTCTGCCAACTCAAAGTCATGCTCGACATCCTCGAGAAAGACCTATTCAAGTGAGTTGTCGTTTCTCTATTCCTCTTTCATATTTCCGAGGCTGGATTTATTTATTATTCATGTGGGAACCTCGGCAAATGTCATTGATTTCATCTCTGAGAACCTCGCCAAGGAACTGCATTCTCGTTCCGTGTAATTGAGAGTGATTGTGAAAGGACGAAGGCTCATTTCCTTGGCCAATTGGTACGAGCGTCACATCACAGGGCTGAGGCTGGGTATTTATGAAATTATAGGGTCCATATGCCGACGGTGACTTATTTGCGCTTGGATGGGGGAGTCCCAGCTGGACAACGGCATTCCCTTGTAACAAGATTCAATAACGATCCTTCCATTGACGTTCTCCTCCTCACCACTCAAGTCGGAGGACTTGGATTGAATTTAACAGGAGCTGATACTGTGAGTTGAAAAATATTCTCAACAAACCTTTCTCAATCATTTTCCTCGTGTGCCTTTCAATAATATCCCCTTTTCCTCTTCTTTCTCCTTAATGCTATTCTCCTCTATATGAAATTTTTATGTTATAAAATAGAGGGTATGTGATATACGAAAGTCTATATGCTTGTTGAATATTTTCGTATAATTTTACTAATATGATTATACACCTTGTTACTTAACTTCCCTCCTTTTTGGAAGACTTCAATATGTGAAAACAATCAAGGTGGATTGGGTTTATCGAGTGTGGGAGAATTCGCCAAATGGATTTCACTCACTTAGCATTTTGTCATTCCAGGTGATATTCGTGGAACATGACTGGAATCCAATGAGAGACTTACAAGCCATGGACAGGGCTCATAGAATTGGTCAGAAGAAAGTCGTGAATGTCTATAGGCTCATAACACGCGGAACGCTTGAAGAAAAAATTATGGGGTGAGTGATCTCATTTCTTTACTATTTTTGCTCCTAATGTTCAGGATCCATTTTGTCTAATTATTAATCGTTTAAGTCAAGTAAAGAGAAATACAAAGCGTAACATTTCATTATTTCTTGATAGATTGCAAAAGTTTAAGCTGATGACAGCAAACACAATTATTGGCCAGGAAAACTCTTGCATTGAAACAATGGCTACGGATCAGGTATGCAATAAGGCTCAATTTTTATGGAGCGGCTATCGAGTAATTGACAGTTGTAATTGTGTTAATAATATTTGACTTTCATTTGTTTGATTAGCTATTGGATCTTTTTGTATTGGAAGAAAATAAGGACGAGAGGAATTCTGACAAGGAAGATTTGGGAATTGTTGGAGCTTATAAGAACGTCTTGGAGAACATGCCTGAACTTTGGGAGGATAAGCTTTATGAAGAAGAATACGATCTCTCGAGCTTCATTAAAAATTTGGCCAAGTAGGAATTAGGGATAAATTCATTCAATATTGAGTGAGCAGAGAAATGGGCTTACGAGATCTTTAGTAAAAACTGTATGTTTATTGTGCGAACTTTGCTGTTGTGTTATTAGCCTTTGTGATAATGTTCAATTTAATAATTATTTATTGTAAAACTAGGTAAGGTTGAGTAAATGCAGTATCATTGTATGATCAAGGTATTAATGATCTTCATCACAAAAACTATTTCAATTTTCATATATGTAATACAGATTGATTTCACAATATTAGAAAATAAAAAATAAAAATGACGCACCACCAGGATGTATCATATACATTTAAATGCAAATGATGTACAATAAACGTTTCATTTTCATTTATTCTTATTGATCCTTTGCATTAATGACCATGTAAAAGGCATCATTAAAAAACTTGCCATCTTGAGAGAAGCTTTTGCCATTCAAATATTTATAAGAATCTAACATAATAAAGCATAACTTTTACACTCTGTACTCCATTAGTATGCATTATGCATAGGACGAGAGCCTGAGAGGTGATGAATAGGCGCGTTAAGGAATAATTAATTGTTTTCTTAGATAATCATAATTTTATTCGGTTTAACGATTGGATATAATAATTCTATAATTGATATCATTGTGAGTTCGTTTATGACATTCATTATCTAGTTTGAATATATTACGCACCTAATCTCTAAGAAAGTGCTTTTTACTTATTATACACCTTAAATATAATTCGAAATCTTTATCATAATATTTCTTAACTTAAAACATGAAAAGTATAACTAATATTTATTTTTAATATAGCCATATAACTATTCATTTAAGAGAATAATTTAATTTAAATACAATACAATACAGATCATTTTGTATTATCAGAACTTTTAAATAGGTAATTGTATAATTATTAAATTCTAATTAAACACATTTAAATAGTTTTTTATCAGTATTAACGATATATTTCATACGTAGTTTATCGTACATCTATCTCTTCTATCTAATCCACTTTTTACGTAAAGAGAACGAACCTTTTTTAAAATTTATTCTCGATTTTTGACTTTGACTAGAGAAAATACGATGAGGACGAGTTTCATATCAACTTTACAATTTTACATCATCATGTGTACATTCGTGTGTGTTCAAAGTTTCAATGTTTAAATATACTTCAATTCCTGTTTGTATGATACACCATGCAATACCAGATACATTTTTTTAAATTAAATACATTAGCTTAAGAATGTAGGATTTGATACAATAAAGTTAATAAACTTTCATCAAATTAGTAACAACAATAAGTATGTTAGTTATGATGGCTAACTTACTACTAGTACAAATAGAATTAATTTTATTATTATAAATATAAGTACCTACCATATGCCAATTAAATGGCCTAAATAGTAAGTAAATCTAAATGTAAAGTTATATACTTTCGCTGATTGATTCTCGGGAATTCATTGTGCTATAATATATGCGGATTGTTTTAGGTAACTAATTTAACTATTATGGAATATAAGTACTCATATTTTATTTTATTTTCGTTTGTACAGCGTACAATATAGAAGTCTTTGGTATTCTAGCTAAATTTCCTTTGAGAAAAGAGTAAATAGTTTAGGGGTTTATTTAGTTTGAATTGAACTAACTCTATAAAGACGATTTTCGAATTCATTCATACAGCTTTGTAAAATACAAACAACTCTTGAAGGAGTAAAAGTACCCTGAAAGTATTCAACGTGTTCATAGATCATTTCATGACCAAGCTATAAAATACCAGTGTGGTCTTTGGCAAATTAAAAATATTTTCAACGCGTGGAGAGCAAATTAAAATAGTTTAAAGTCGTATTCTTAACACATTGGATACTTTAAACTGATGATTCATTGTATAATGTTTGCCTTTCTACGATCTGGTGAACACGTTAATTACATTTCCCCTCATAATTTATCGATAAATGCTTAATTGTTAATTAGTTTATATGATACTTATAATTAATTAAAATTGTAACAATAGATTTACTCATTCCGAAAATCACACAATACAAAAAACGTATAATTATAGAAAAGGTAAAACTAATTTCGATGAAATATGCTTTCCCTTAATGATTTTCATTTAAATACATTCTATAGGTGATGATGCTTCAATAAAGAAAGCAAGGTAAAATAAAACATTTAATTGTGAGTCTGATACCTTTTATTACTATTCTTTGTTAAAAGAAGCATTTAAGGGACTGAAGAAGATGAAATATCTATATTCTATTATCGTCTAGAATTCTCATACCATTCATGTATTTTTTTATTAATTATTAGATATGTTGAGAGGTTTGAAATTGTGTTGGGTTCTTGGGTTTCAAGGAATTGACTATAGAATGTTAGGGAGAAATTTTTTTTTGTTTTGATTTGCTTACATGCATTTTATAATTCTAAATATTGGAAATTTTTATCTATTTGGGGATAATCTTGACTCTCCTCTTGTTTTTCCTTACTGATTTCTAAATCAATTTGCTTGATATTATTGATATGAAATGTTGTAAACTAACATATTATTTTTCATTAAGAGTAATAGTACTAACATAAACTCGCATTTAAACAACCTAACATAATAGGCAAGTTTCATACGAAGTCAACTTACTTAATACTTAACTTATATTGAGTATCATGATTTCTTCAAAATAAGATAATGTAAATAATGATCTACTTGGACTAAAATTATTAATAAAATAGGATATAAGTATTCATTGCTCCAATTAAATAAACATTGTAATATAAAAAGATTATGTTTGAAAAATAAATGAGAGGAA
The DNA here is from genome assembly GCA_009869795.1 of Neelides sp. FZ-2019. Taxonomy (NCBI): domain Eukaryota; kingdom Metazoa; phylum Arthropoda; class Collembola; order Neelipleona; family Neelidae; genus Neelides; species Neelides sp. FZ-2019. Next base: position 24,833 of record VJMY01000289.1, read on the forward strand.
ATGTTCGAGTTGAAAATTATTTTCTGGAGGCTTCAGAAAGGTATCCTTTAAACTGCTCACTGGTCAAACTGCTCACTTGTCAACTGGACACTCGTCAAGCTTAACACTCTTCAACTCCGCACCAGGTCAATTTTCTTACAGGATCAACTCCTCACTTTACATTCTTAATATTTCTCAATATATAGTAAAAATTGTGGAATTGTTTCGAATCGAATTCTTCTGATCTTCCCAGCAACAATATTGAAGGCTGGCATAATAGGGTTAATGCAACTATTCAATGTCACCATCCATCACTATGGAAATTAATAAACTCTCTGAAAGCTGAGCACAATTTTAATCATGCTCAGCTCATTAAGTTTGCTGCTGGAGAAATTCCAAATTAAAAGAAGAAATACATAGATTCCGCAGTTCGTATTAAAACAGTTTTAGAAATGTACGACAGAGGAAATTTAATGAAGCATTTAAGTTCTGTCTCAATATTTTATATTAAGTTTTCATTTTAAATATGTAAATAATAGCTTATTTTATATGTTATCCTAATATTTCGAAATTATGGATCCAACGGTTCTTTTTAGAACCATGTTTTATGACAAATTGTTATATAGAAATTTCGAGGGCAGAGCAGCATGAGGGAAAAGGTCAGCGTCCTCTGCTCTGGGCAACAATCATAATTTTTAACTATGATTAGCAATTGTTCCCTCGAAAATTACTTTTACTATATATTGAGAAATATTAAGAATGTAAAGCGAGGAGTTGGTCCTGTGAGGAAATTGACCTGGTGCTGAGTTGACGAGTGTTAAGTTTAACTTGTATCCAGTTGACAAGTGAGCAGTTTATAGTGATTCCTTAAGAAAGCTTATTTAAATACTCTTTCTTTAACCTTAAACTATTATACATACATCATATAACTTTAAGTCAATGTAACGAGATTATTTTCCAAATTAACTTATCTTCTTAAAGAGAACTATCATTGGCCAAACCTGGAATATTTGTTTCTGCCCTTATTCGAATTCAAGGGTTTGTTGCACCTTCTCCCCCAAAACGACCAACTCCGTCGGGACTTTCCTTTCCTTACGGGTAGATTGGATGGAAGATGTTAAAGAGGACAGCAAAGAGAGTACACGCCGCATAGACGCCCAGTGCAAGCCACCACATCAATTGTTCACGGAGCCGCATTTCGAAATTTTTGAGGACGAGGAGTCCAATGGTGAGGCCTGCGAGGGCACCTGTCAAATGGGCCACGTACGAGACAGGTGGAGCCGAACCGTCACTTATCATTGGAGACGCAGCGTATCGGTCGTAAATTGCAAATCCCACATCCGCGCTCGCTGTTCAAACACAAAGACAAACATGATAACTTTTGAGTTTTAACCCAACCTTTCACCATTTCACCCTTTGTTATTATTCATAAAGTTGAAACAATTTGGGACTTCTTTTCAACTAATTTTCAAAATATAGGCATTTTCCTTGTATATACACAAGACTCAGAAGAGTTCGAATGCAGAAGAGTGCGTGAATTTAAACTATTGTTTAAGTCCCAGTTTAAGCTACCAAATGACCTCTTAATGTGGTACGTTGAGAGAGAAAAAGTGAAATTGCTTCATTTCAATTCAATATATGGAAACAGCGTGTCAATTTAAGAGTATAAAATATGATATACCAATGAGGAAAACTCCGAGGAGTCGCAAGAGCCCGAATTCCATGTTGTTGTAGTTGAGGAGGACGTTGGCAAGATGTGCCGCGAGGAGAGCATAGACGCCTCCAGACGCCCCTACTAAATACACGTCCGGATCAAACACAGACGTCCCAAGAGATCCTGCCAAGACTCCGGCCATGTACACGCATCCAATCCTCGTTGACCCGTGGACCATCTCAAGCGGAAGACCCACGAGGAGTTGAACCAGAAGATTGAACATCAAATGAACCCACCTGGTCAAACAAAAATACAAAAATCCAAATTGAGAAATAATATTGGAAATGTCCTGGTTAATATTTATTAACCATGATTCTGTCAGGATCGAGTGATTAGGAAACCAAAAGATATTTTTCATTCAACAATAAATATTGACTTTTGTATTTAATAATAAATTGAATTAATATTTATAAAATCCATTGAGGCCAAAGTGTATGAAAAATGTAAAAAGTGAAAAAACACTCTCAATGTCCAATTCCAAATTTCCCTCATACATCACCTGCGTTTAAGAATTCAAGACTCATTTGTTTATTTTGAAAGATCAAGAGTTGAAAAATTTCTCATCTGAGTAATGAGATGGTGAAATAGATTATTTATATAGAAAAATCCAGGAATTCCCATTAGCCCCTCTCTCATAGAGGCACACATGTGTGGCATGATATGAGAGAAAGGGCAAGCCGAAGATGGGCTGCGAGGATGTTTATGGAAGGTGATTTGATCAAGATGAGGGGAGCTGGAGAACGGAGGTGATTTGTTCGCTGAAGAGAGAAATAAATAACATACCCAGCATGAAGAACCATATAGAATACAAATCGCCAAACTTCTTGTCTTTTATCAGGTCGGTAGACGAAGATGGAATCAATTGGAAGTGGACCCGAACTCGATATTTCTCCATGCCAGACTGTGTAGTAGGTGAAGAATCCAAGCTAGAAAAATCATACAAATATACTTTTAATACATTACTCATCTCACATTTCCAGATTCCTATTTAACCTTTAATATTTCACGTTGTATTTAATATGATTAATGTATGTGCTCTATCTTTTCACGCAGTAAGAAGGGATGAGTATGAAAAGCTATATATTTTCAACACTTCGACGCCCACGGAAAATCGATTTGATATTAAAGGTAATGTAATTTATATACTCATTATAAAATGTATTATCAGTACCTTTGATGATCTTTAGCATATAATACACACAAAGGTTATATAAAATATATTCGCCATAATGAAAGTATATTTATGGTCAGGAAATGTGAATTTATTGGTGAACGTTCGGAATGAAAATTGCGTTGACAGATTTGAATGGTCATATTTAATCAAGTCATAAGTTCTCATAAGATATTAATATGTACCTACAATAAAACAATGTATGGATATAATGATATAAGGAATGTTGAATTGTTAGAAATGTTGGAAGTTTTAAGGTTTAATTTGCCTCCATACATTTTTTCCTCGACTTTTATGCTCTTGATGTTTAAGACTTAAGGGCGTGCCCATGTCCCCGTGTATCCTTAAACAAGATACACATTATAGCTCGAGCGGGCTTGAAACATTGGACGCCAAGGGATATCTTGGGTAAAGATGAAATAAATGAAAGATGTTCTCGTCCAAAAGTTCCAGCTGCTGACAGAGGAAACGCGTTCCTCAGTCCCGTGAAGCGGAAATAACTATTTCCGGTTTTAACCTTCCTCCCCAATAGAGAAAAGAGAAACAACTTCGTTAGGTCCAAATCTGTTCTTTGGCAATGACTATCATGTCCCGGTCTGTACTCATATTTATGTGTATGTGGTAATACCAAGGGAGAGAGTTATTATATGGTACTGGTTTCTTATGAATTTTCTTATAAGTAAGTGAAGTAAGTGAACGCTCCTAGATATTTATTCTCTATCCTCTTCACTTTCAATCATCCTTCTTTTCTAATTCTCAATACCTCCATTAGGAAATGATTACCAGCATTTGCTCAAGGTAGAATAGGGAAGACAAGGAGGATTCTGTTTGAGGAGTCGTCGGTAGAAGTTAAAGATAATCATTCCATCAACCAAGGCGCTGGAATAGAAGCCAACCAAAACCAGAAATGAGTGGCAAGTGGCTTCGGCGCGTGTCGGACACGCATGAGAAAAGTTCGTCGGAAGCTGTTAACTCTCTTACACAATCATATGAGAGATTTCCATATTTAGCCTTCTTTTGACAAAATCTTCTCTTGGCCTTTTAGGCTTTATTTCATTCATTGTTTAATAACTGGGATTATATAAAAAGGACTGAAGAAAAAATTCTCTGCTTATTATGAATTTGATCAAGAGAATTTATTGCAAGAATATTTTATGTATTTGACTGCGAGTAAAGTTTATTATATTTTATTTTATGAAGAGATCATCTGATATCACTTATATTTAAATGGAATTTTCCAACTTTGTATTTTACAATCCCTCCTAAAATTTTGATAATAAAGAATTTATTATAAATTATAAGTAGTAATCTTTATGATCACTGTTTTCATCTTTTATTGCTCAAAATTTAGGACAATAATCAATAAAGAAAAAGTTTATTCTTAAGAAAGTTTACTCTTTGAGAAATAAATTCTCCATTATTATTAGGGTGAGTTTGAGTTGAAGAGATAAATAACTTTAAAATGAGATACAAACTTTCAAACAACAACAACCTCGATAATTTATGTCAACAATAAAGAATAAAATTCACAATTCAAGTAGAAGGGCTACTTGTTTTATGTTCAAATTAGTAGGATAATTACTAAGAACTAATATAATTAAATGAAATATTTTACGACAAAATAATTTTTGGTATTTATTTACACCATATGCGGATATCGAAAAGTATTTAAAGTAATTCAACCGACAATGGAAAACAAAGCAGACTTTTGGATATTCAACTGAAAATCTGAAACACGTAAATATTTTGGAAATAAGCAATTTGGCTTCCATCATCCTCTTCTCGTCTGATAAGTCTTGTAAGTCAGGTTGGGAAATGAGATTGCTTCTTCTTTAAAAGGTTTTAAATCCCCACTTTATCTGTCAGTTAATTAGTTGAGTGACTCTGGTAGAGAGTTTTATACCTATATAAAGTATTAACAAGATTACCATAAAACTATCTGGTAAACCTTGTGTATATCAAACGTGTGCAAAAAGATCCCGAATCGGGACGATTCGGGACGGGGTTTGATGGGGTCCCATTCCGTCCAGCCCCGATGCATGAGACAAAATAAAAACCCCGCTCCGATAAGTCAAGCTGACTGAAGACCCCGTCCCTCCCCGCGCCAATGAGCCAAGTAGAGTGAAGACCCCGTCCCGACTCGCTCCGATGAGCTAAGTGGAGTAGAGAACCCGCCCCGTCCCGATAAGCAGAGTCGAAAGATCACCCCGACGGGGTGCATAGTTCGGGACCAAATCATAACCGTTTAATACATTCCACCCCGAATCATCATCCCGTTAATCGGGATGATGACCCCGTCCCGCCCGCCCCGATGTGACAAGCTGAGAGGGTTACCCCTCCGTGCCCCGGTCAATTGATTGAGGTTTCGGGAGACTCTGTCCCGAAACCCCGATCGAGCCCTGATTGAACAGGTTTGGTATATATATGAGTCTGAAGTCTCTGAAGACATTGATGAAGCATCCAAACAGCTAAGGTAAGATAAGTTTACAAGAATGCAAGAGTATAAATGTCTGGACAGATAATAAAAATAATAGGTAAGTATAAATATACGCCATAACTAAATAGTAGATGGTAAAAATATTTAGTTTATTCATATTAGATATTATGTCATATCCTGACAAAATATTGAAGAGTGTGTGTTGTTTACTTCTTATATTTATGCGAATCCAAGTGAAGTAGTATGTGTAAAACTCATTTATCTTTGGGTGTGAAACCTCGCAAGCCAATGAAAACTCCCCATGACCCTTTTTGTTCGAAGAATTCAAGAATCTCGTTTGTTATGATCACTCTCATGATTAATAGATATTTTGGCTTCCAAATAGAGTTAATTTTCTTGATTGCATTAACGTGCATACCGCCTTCGTTTACCCACTAATAAGTCCAGATAAATAAAGTATTTCCTGGGGCTCTCTCGCGATACCAAATCCCCGATCCTCTCCTGCCACGAGAGAAAGTTGACTTTTCCCCTCCCAACCTTTCACCATCATCGATTATGAGGACCCAGCGAGGTAATTAAATTTCCATTAATGCCTCGGAGTGTGCAAATAAGAATGAATGTTTGATCTCCTCTTACCTCGATCAGCGTGACAGAGATGATGAAGAGCGGCGGAGGGAGGCAGCGGTAGTGGTCCGCATAATACTTCCTGTCCCTCTCGTCAGTCAGAAACTCGTCGGCTATCAATCGAGCCATTCTAAAAGTACAAGGAACAACAACAATAAATAAAGGAATTAGGTAAAATTTCAAATTACACATTGCCTTTTAGCCAGTGAGCTCTACCGTGAAATGAGTTCATGAAAACAAATAAATGAGGGAAAGGGTGGGAAATGAAACATTCTGAATTTAAGTTTCCAAAAATGGAGCTCTGATTAGTTTAGATGAACCTTTTAATCTTTTAAACTGGGAGATCTAAAGAGACTTCTCGGCTGGAGTTGAAGGATAGATTCATTTACTTGGAAAGATCTCGAAAGCAATTCTAATCTCCCTTCCTCATTCGAGATGTTTTGAATTAACGCAGTTTTCTTCCAACCATTTTCGAGTTTTGGAAGAGTGAGCTTAATCTTTTTAACCATTCGTTTAAAAACCCCCATTTTCTCTTACTTTTCCCTCGGATTCTTTTCGACGAAAGCGACCTTTCAACACAAAGGAGGCATTTAGAAAGGAGAATGTGTGGAGATGGGAATTGGAATGGAAGAAGCTTGAACTTTCTCTTCGTTGGATGACTGGAGCTGAACGCGAGAGAAAGTCATTCATATTCATTGAAATGGGATGGATTGTATTATAATTAAACGTCAAGAACACTGGGATCTCGGAACTGCTTGAACTTTTCTGCCTCTACGACTTTCTTATTATTCATAATGGGAAATGTCTGTTGTGACAACGTCAATTTCCCGCCTTCTTTTTATTCATTCCAAGACATTCAAATTGAGCTCAGGAGTCATTGCTAAACGAAAATCCTATTTACATAATAAATACTACACTACTAGCCTTACATACTTCCAATTATATTTATTCATTTCATTCTCTAAATAACTGTCAATTGTTTTTAAATCTAAAATTCAAGTTAATTTTATTATATGTTTAACAGAGAATTAAGGATAAGTTCAGTTCATTTCGGACAATAATTGGTCAAATCACCAGCTATGTCATGTCTGTCACTCTCTTTATCAAATTATTATTAAACTGCATTATTAAACGCCTACGTAATTAACCTTCATCCAGTATCAGTACATGATCTTCCAAAATGCTCACTGGTAATTGTATCACGAGGATTTTGTTAATTCTATTTGAATTTGAACGAAGCTGCTAAGCTGAATGAGACATTTGAGGAAATTGTGCCAAATCTCATCAATCTAGGACAAAAGATGTGCGAAGTCTCTTGATTACATTCTCAAAAGAACTTGGAGAAAAAAGGCGAATCACTAGACACTGTATAAAATAATTGTTGAAGAAGAGCATGGATGGATTTATTGAATTGGCATGAAAGCATCGTTTTACGTCCTTCTTCCCCTGTTCCTCCATATTCTCACTTGGTATTTTAGAATGCCTTTGAAAAATTGGATTTTCTCCTCTTTTCTACGTCAAAATTGTTGGTAGATGATAGGGAAAAAAACCACGGGGTTTTTAAGCTCTAATGGCTTCGCCATTTTCCCTTAAATGACTCTGTACATGAATGAAGGAAGACGTGTTTGGAGAATGAATGTTTGAGTGGTCGTCCTATGCGTTTAGATGCTCAGGCTTCGAGAGGGAAAATGTTTTTGTGAAAAATTAGTTGTTCCTTTTCCTTTGGCTTAAAATCTGGTCTATGTTTTCTTCCATTTGGACTTGACATGAACTGATTGCTCCCATTTCCATGTTCTTTCCCTCAAGATGATCCCCTGCATATTGTGAATAATCTTTTATATTATATTCATAACTATATACTTAATGTACAAATTGTAAATAGAAGATATTTAGTGTGAATTGGGAGCAATCTTATCTTCCTCATACTGAGCACTTGAGTATATATTAATGCATTTAATAGAAGGTTAAAGAAATTTGAGATGTTATTAATAATGCTCAATGGACTTGTCGAAGGGGAAGGGAATATAAAAGAGAATATTCTTTATGTGAGAGAGAACAAAGCTGTCAAGATAGGGAGATCATGAAAAGGCTGGAGGCAGATAAAGGAATGAAAAATATGATAAGGACTGACCTTTTGACCCTCGGCTGATAACCGAGCTGAAAGAGATGAAAGTCGCTCTCACTCCACACTTCTCGATCTCGATGATGAACGGCGCATTTGAAACTCCGACTTCTTTTACCGCTCATCTGAAAAGAGTCAAAAAAGGTCTCAATTTGGGGAATTTGGGTTTTTTAAGTGTCTTGGGTATGTATAGTTCCCTCCAGGTTCTTCCTTGCTGGGAATTGGAATTTCTTAAGAGTCTCAAATTGCTTTCACCCGGGCTTCGCTCGGCCTGCCTTAATGTACTTCATTAATTTCATTTTTGCCAGAGCAGCGGAATTGAAAATACGTTTAGCGAGTCCTTCAAGCGGCTCTGGGAGAGGAGACTAAGTGGGCAACATATGTATCTCATGTTCTTTAATGCACTTGAGTGTCATCATCTTATATTATTTTTATATGGTTTTTCCTCCTCGGCTCCTCCTGCGAATGTCCTCAGAGGGAATTTGAAGCAGGAAACCGGAGTTCCTTCGCCCGACTCAGAAAGATGAATATGAGGATGGGAATTTAGTGAGGATCTCCTTACCCAACCATTATGCTTCCATGAAAAGGAAGATTTTACAATTTTTATACAAGCATGAGAAAGGAAATGGGAATCGATCCTTTGGAAAGAAAAACCAATTTTTCTCTACAAATGGAAAAGAAAGAATTCTTTCTTATATTAAGAGCCTTTTTGAATTCTTGGAGTTTCTAAAAAGATCTCAGAATATTCGAGACTATTGTCAGTTGATTCGATATTAAGCCAGTCCTTCTCTTTGGTCTTCTTGAAGATCCGTCTAGTCAAAATTCATATGAGAAATTCTATTGTTCTAATATTATTAATACAAGTTCTAATATAAGTATAATTTGATCTTCACATTTCTCATATTATATGGATATAGAATATCTATTCCTTGAAAATTACTTCAATACATGAATGGATTTTTAAAGAAATTGTTCCAATTTGAATGGAAGAGATTCTTTGTTCAAAAATTAAATAAATAGAAAACGCCTTCTTTTCAATTTTTTGAAAGATTTTTTATGAATTTATGAAACTTTTTAATGAGTCTGTAATAAAGTTTACGTATCTTTTACTCGAGATTCTTAATCTTAATGAAGCCGTTTACACGTTTAATGATCCATGAAGCAAATGAAAGAATCATTTTACTTTATCTCTCCTTCTTCTTCGCTTTCCATACATTATCAAACCTCGTTTTTGACCCACAAATCATTATCAATGTCTTTAGTAATGGAGAAGAAAGTGAATATAAATTAAGGTTAAGATGACTTCATGAGCTTTTTAATTGGATTAAAAATAACGATAAATCAAGAGTCTCTCTTATTTAAAATGTTTCGAGTTCTTTCTCATGCAACACCCTAATAAAGAAACTCATTTGAGATGTCTACACGGGATTTGATTCTTCTTAATTGTATTGACTTTAGCTAGCTTGTGTATACGTAGATTGCAATAAGAAATGAATTAATCCATTTAATTAAACTCCATTGATTTTAATTTTAATTCAGGATTTGGTCCTTAAATACCTATTTCTATTCCCAGTAAATAAAAGGCTTCGTTGAAAAAATAATGAAGAAGGATACATTTTAGATACGCACGTGTTTATTATTTCCTGCCCTGTCTGAACGTCTTTGCTTGATCTTTTCCTCGGACAATGAAAATGCCCCATTCTTTCCCATTTGTCCTTTAAGGAATCAATATCATTATCATTAATTTGATTCACAAGTTGTTTTTCTCGAGTTTTCCCTAAGGTGTAGCAGGAGGCTTTCCTAATTCCCAGAGTATTTCTTAAGTATCATTCACAGGGCGAGTTGAACAAGCAAAAGAGACTTGCTTTTATGGCTAAAGCCGAGGGAGTTCAGCTCTTGCACGAAAGGTCTTTGATGCTACGTGAATATAAGGGCCTTTTACTCGACTACTCACTTTCAGATATAGGACATACGCGAGTGAACTCAAAGTCCTAATACAAATTGAACTTCTCTTGTTGTCCTTATAATACCCCCATGGTACTTTGAACACACAGACGGGATACAAAACTATTTATTTACGTTTTAATCCATTTAGTCGCGTGCTTTTAGTGAATAAAACAACAATTTTACTGGAACATCTTCCGTAAATTTCCAAGAAGTGACACATGCACACCCTTTGTTAAACTTTCTCTTTCCAGAGAAGAACACAAGAGAATTTTACTCAGCGAGAGTCGCATAGACCGAATAGCCTTTCACTAACGCGTATTTTACGGATAAGGCTGAGACTGTTGTGTGAAATCCTCGTAAGTATTTACGTAAGCAGTAGCTTGTGTCAAGGTTTAGATTAAATGCTTTGCTAGTTTACCCTAAGGATCCATATCGCTCAGACTTACTAGCCCAAGGTAAAGGCGTTGAAAAGTATAAAGATGTTTATTTGCTTCATTCAACTCCAAAATTCCCATCTTTTATCTTTTTCATTTAAAATTTCAAATTGAATAATGCACGCTTTTTCTTAATGTTCGTCATAAGTAGGCGAAATAGAGCTATGGGTATTTGAGCATTTTCCTTCGTATTCCCATTTCAATCCTGAACACTCGAACTCCAAGCTCTGCCAAAACACTTAAGGTCATTTCATTCAAATATAAAATATAATTTTAGGCCCATTTACAAGTAAATGTTCTATGCTCAATCAGGCAGATTTTAAAAGACTCTCATTCTTACTTAAAATACAAGACAGCATTGTAGTTTCTGAAGACTCTTCAAGTGTCATCGCTATTAAAAAAGTCTTAAATTATTAAATTATTTGCTTGCAATACTCCAAATACTCAAACTTACTTTAATTTTCTGATATGTTTATAAAAGTATTTAGAACTTTAAATCTTTTGTAAATATTAAATAATATACAATGTTCATTCAAGACCAATAGAGTAATGAAATAAATACAGGATAATTGTAGAATTATTTAATATACTCCAATATTATAGTCAATATATTAGGTATTCATCTAAATATCATCATCGGTAATCATCATGCATTATTAAGCTAAAGAGTATGAACTTGAAGCTAAGTTTATAAGCCTTTTGAAACATTCAGCCTCATGAACTTTGTCTTTTCAATCTTCAAATAATAAAAAGGACTACAAAAATACCTTATCAGGTTTTTTATCCTCTGAAAATATTTAGAATAAATAAAGGCTAAATATTTTGTCCAGCCTCCCTTTGAATACCAAAGGGAAGCTGGTGGAAATACAAGAAAACAATAAAGCTCAAACGCCAAGGCTCTCCATCCCATATCATTTGAAGTGAAAATGTTGAGGGAGTAAAAGGAATTTCTACAGGAGACGGAGGTTAAAATTATTTTCGAACATCCGTTTCCGTCCTCAATCCCCTTCAGCCTTTGTGTTTTTAACGCAACGAACCTCCGAATCCAATTGAATCCAAACCAAACCTCGTCGAAACTCACCACCAGCCAGCCAGACGACGAGGATTTCGTCTGGTGAGAGTCAATTTAAAGGAATACACACACCCACATACATATTATATGCCCCCTTTCCTCCTCCACTTGTTCTGTCAAAGAAATGAAGCTCTCAGGTCGGCACGCATCGAATCTCCCGTGTGAGAAAATTCCTCTGGCCCTTATGGGCTCTCGTCAATCATTTAATCTTATTTATACATTAATCTATTTCTCTTGAGTAAATAATAGAGAAAGCAATCTCATAAAAGCTCGCATTTGGAAACCATTCGGGTTTTCCTCGAGGAAAAGTCCGTGGGCGCCGCCGAAACAACTTTTATTCTCAAATGTCAAAACTCAAATAAAGTTTCAATTTATACGGGAATGAAGTTTAACCAGCAAAGGGATAAACAACTTAGCATTAGTCAAATGGCCACATGAGTAAATTTCTAGACTAATAAACCTCGTGGAACCATTGGGAATCTAAAAGTCTCAAAGAGATTCACTTCCCTCATCTCTTGTAGTCTTAATTTTTAATTTAATTGACGAACTGAGTGAGCAAATATGTTTTTGTAATTTACAATTAGTTTCAAGATTATATCAGTATCTTACTAATACTCAGAAGATTTGTACAAGTATAAGTAAAGACATAAAATCCACACACTCGATATCAATAAAGACTTTTGCCATTTCTTTCTCAAATGGTTCCAATGAAAAGGAGAGAGAAAGAAAGACTATGAGAGCTCATTTATAATTTTTTCTTGTCCGATGTCGTGTCTAGCAAAGTCTACGAGAAATGTTTTGTAAATGGTTGACTTGTTCGATTTCTCGTATCTTTTCAGTATGCCTGTGTATGAATAAATATGAAAGTATCATTGTTCCTTGTAAGTGTTCTTCTATAGTCTCAATTTAACGGGATCGTCCCTTTTGATTCTTCTTTTAAAAAAGGCTCCATTGTTCGTCGAGACTCGCTCATTAAGTTTTTTCCCCTTTAGTAGATATAAGGTTCTGCTTTGGTAGTCAAATGTCATTGAGGAAAGGAAGAATCTCTCATTTTCTTGAAGGAAGGAAAAGAATAAAATATTCTCATGGAGGAGGAATTATGACCAAGCGGATCTCTCGCATTCAAAAGGGCAGTCCTCAGAGCTCATTGCGCATTTGCTCATTTGAAGGAATTCTGCATACAAATGGGGATTTAAGAATGACGGATATCCGCTGCCTCACCCCGACACCCTCATCAAATATCAATTAGTTGACATTACACTCATCCCTGAACTATTCAAGAGGGAATCCACGTCAATGGAGAGAAAAAGAATAAAAATTACGACAACATCACATGCCACATAGGACATGTAGCCATACAATTGGGACAAAAGATATTTGCATTTTTAATAGGAATCTTAATAGGAAATGTTATTATAGACCTTTAAAGTTGGTTGGAATTGTCAAATTACACGGCACGAAATAAAATGTGTTTTGTAATATTTTAATAATACAATGCATTTAAATGCTATTTGCGGTCTTGTCGACCAAACCCAGGATTTGAAATTCAAAAAAGAGATCGTGAAAGAATTTTGATTGGTTTATAAAAACATGAGACATTTACATATGGATGGGGTGAAGTCTTTTTAGAATCCTAGTTGAAAATCTTTATTAATTTAAGTAGAGTTGAGGGGTCTCACTGACTGAGCCGTTTGGATTTTGGACTTTTGGGTTGAGGGGAATTGAGCGGTGTGGAGGAGTTGGGACATGTAAAGTGTTTGGAAATGGGCGCTCCATCGCCTTTATTCTCCTCTAAATAACATGTAAATATATTTAAATTGTTTTTTTAAATGCGCATAATTCTCCTGTACTCCCTCTTCCCTTTTTATCTTCTTCATGAAAAAGGAGTTGTGGAATATGTAATTTCAGTCTCCTCCGCCAAACAGAATCCAACGCCGAGGACTCGCAAGTTCCTCCGGAGTTCCCCATTCAGGGTCCGCTTGTCTTGTGAGAGGAACTTATAAATGAATTTGAGATTTCCTCTTCTCTTCGCCTTTAACTTCTTTTGTTCACTCGCATTCACTGAGCTTTTGAATGAGAACTTTGCATTGCTAAACTATGTATTTAAACTCACTAAACCCAACGAAGGTATCACAAATCACTGGCTATAAAGCCTATTTATTTCTTCTCCCTCCTTTGAACATCTAGTCATGGAAAGTGTCAGAAATTGGCAAGTTTCATCTACCTATATTTAAAATTCCATTCTCATGAATACTCCCATGAAAGACTCTTGGAAGATAAAGGCATCTATAAGGATAATAGCAAGATACTATAAATAGTGCATTATGAGAAGTGATAAAATGACCAAATTACGAATTTCATAGTTGATAAGAACCCACTCGTGTCAAAGGAATCCTTATGGGAGAAATAAAAATCCTATTCATTCAGATTCGTTCCTCCTTACTTTCATACTAAAAGCTCCTCATGGTTGGCCAGAGTGATGGGACGAGGACAATAAGCTCAATTTTCAACTTCATAGTATTAAACTATATTATAAGTATACCTACCTACATTATATAATACGCATATACTTTCTACACCCAGAATAACCATCAGACAATAATGTATTCATGCAATTACAGAGCACTAAAGTACTATATAATTACGCCCTATAAGAAGATAATAAAAGGCTTCATAGTACAATTGTACTATGAAAGATCATAACATCATCAAGACTAAGGGGAGTCTTGATTGATGTAATTTGATTTATAGTTTGTAGGTTCAAGAAGAGCATACTATTACTACTAATGTTAAGCTTATGTGTATTACAAGTAGTAATATGGAACATTTTATGATGACTTCAACTGTTTTCCCCTGGCTGTTTCTCTTTCTCGAGCTTCGCTGAGAGAATTCCACGAGAATTGTAAGACTTTCGTGGCATCTATAACATTTTAGTTATATGAATTCATAATAGTTCGTGCAGAGAGACATATTCAATTGAACAATGGAATGAAATAAAGGTACGCGGGTTCTCATTCCCTCATAGTGAAGGAATGGACGACGGGGAAAATCAATATGACGGAGAAAACGGAAAGGAAGTTATAGAGCGGTTCACAAATTTGGTTGAAGGAGAGAGAAGTTATGTTGGAGAGGAATGAAGGGGATTTGATCTCGCACTGGTCCTTGTGTAATATAATAAAGCATATATACTTCTTAAGTATGTTTGAGGGCTCAGAAGGTGACTCATGAGTTTCTCACTGCTTCATCTACTTTCCCATCAAGTCAACATCTTTTGAATTTCGACGTCTGGTGTCTTTAAAGAGTCTTTAAGAGGAAGAACTCCAACGTTATCTAAAGTTTCCTCCGTTTTATTCTCCAAGGTCCCAAAGGGCCACCTCAATCAACGTAGGGCGGAGGGCAAAGTATATATTTAGGATTTCCTTGTGCAATTTCTCGTTTCTTTCATTAAATCATCTCAATGAAAGATCTAATAAAAACATAGTTGAAACTTGAAGCTATGGATTTTCTGTAAGTTTAAAATGATTTTTGATGCTCTAGTGTATAAATCCTCTTTACAAACATAATGAAATGGGGATTTAAAGTAAAAGCAATGTCAAATGAATCAAGTAACGACATTTTAATGTTTCCATTCAATGAATGTTGTAATTTGAAAATTAGGATCGGGTTAAATTGTCATTAAAGTTTCACTTTTGAAGAGTCGCAAAATCTAATTGTTTTTGATTTTTCTTTTGAGAAGGAGTTCAAGTGGGAGATTAAGACAGCCATTTTCATTATTCTAAATAATCATTATATATAATTTGCAAAACGAGGTTAATAATGTAAATATGCTTAATGGCATTGTCTGGAGAAATTTGAAGGCATGAGCATGAGAAATGAATGAAGACGAGATATTTCGTCAAGTTGCTTGACTACGACATGGTTGGCGAGGGAATTGAAATTTAACTCGAAGTAAAGGGGTAGATAAGTTAATGGAATTTGAAGCCATTTATATATATATATTATCTTGTTGTGACCCCAGGTGAGTAATTTATTTGAAAGAACTGGATCAATAGTGTGTCTGTGAGAGGATGTTGAAAGATAAGGAGCTTACTGCACCTCACATCAACAACGCACGAAGAAGTTCATAAACACACGTTGGGCCGAGAACTCGACAAACTTTTATCTCTCAAACTTGGGGATTCGACTTTATGAATCGAAGACTCTTATTTACTTGCTAGACAAAATAGCACGTAAAAATAAAGGATGACTTTTATAGTTATTATCATCTCGATCGATTTAATTTTAATATAGTGAAATGAATTAATATAGATCATTCTACTCTGTAAATTTATTGACTTCCTAGTTTTTTTGCATATGACGTCTATTTAGCTTAATATTTATTAATAACTAACCAATGCTCTGATTAATTAACTAAATGAATGAGATGAATTTCAAATTTGAACTCACTTTAAAATTACAAGATGATTATTATGAAGTTTATGTTAAATTGTGATATTTAAAAAACCTCTCAATAAATACCCTTTTTTACAATACCGACCTGGTGCATAAATTTTTATATGACTCATATTGACAAAATAAATATCTAATGAGCTGAAAGCAAATTTGGAATTCTCAAAGGTAAAAAGGGCTTTTACGAGCATTGTTCATGCTAGATATACCTAAGGAAAAGGATACTTCATCATGTATCCCTATACAAGATAGTATACAAGAATTGTTTGTATATTATCATAAGGACTTTGTAGTTGTTCTTATTTCAACCCAAGGTATAAAATCCTCCATGTGTCAAAAATGTGTATTTTGTGTTGGGTATACCATATATATAATAGTCTCGTTTAAACTTACGAGTTCAGCTTTGAGGATCGTTAGGACTTGAGAGGTTAATAGAAAATTCGCTTACCCATTTCGATCCTAAATGGAGAAATCGTACAAGTTTCCTTCTTGAGTTGAGGGATTTCTCCAAAGTAGGACTCTTCGATTCTCTCAGATATCAAGTTCTATTAAAGGGCACTGGGGAAATGTACGGCTTGAGCCAAAGTTAATTACACCAAAGACCCAAATGGTCTTTTAAGAGTCCTCCACCAGGTTCGTCAAAAACTGAGGCTCGAAGTCTTAATTGGCCTACCTACAGTGTCATGTCAACGTGAGGAAGAGTCGTCGCACTCGTTCGGTCGTAATGAAGGTGAGCCAGACCCAAGCCGTGTGTTCTCTCTCTGAAGAGGAAATATCGACTAATCCGATGCTGAGAGCAAAGGGAAGGTTTTTCTCCTCCTCGGTCGGCTCCTGCCATCCACGACCCACGAGGAGGGATCGACGGCTCTCTACGCTTTGCCATGCGGCAGCCGAAACTCGACACGGAACTCGCGTTCCTCTTTCTTTAAAAATAATAACTCCCATTACATTTAGACCTCTCCTCATATCAGTATTATGAGCTGACTCGTATAGTCATGAGAAGGGAAGAGTTAAGTGATCACTTCCCAAAGAAATGTAATATGTATATATTCTATGTCTATATGGGAATGTGTGAGTGTTAGGACTCTTCCACGAGCCAGTGGGCCATCCACATCATCTTGCAAATTTCACTAATTATCTCTGCTTGAATGTCTAATAATGTTTAAGTGATTCTCCTTTTAGGACCATAATTAGCCTCAAAGGCCGAGTTTGAGCCATTTGCTAGGTATATACGAGATAATTGTCTTTTCTGGGTATTTGTCGTGGGACAAGAGGGAGTTGGATCATAAGAAGGGATTTCTATTCAGAGCTTCCTTTCAACACTCGCCGACCCTTCCAAAAAGAACATCATCTCGTATGATGGGAGAATCCCTTTGGAATTGGGGCTTGAATAAAGAAAGCGCTTCTTCAGAGCTCCTCGGCTCGTGAATCCGAGACGTTTATAGCCCACATTTACATCCACATTATTACATGATTATCTCTTGTGGTATATTGGTGTCTTGAAGCCTGCTAGTTTTATTTTCTTTATTTCTTTAAGGTTATACACCCTGTGTAGACAGATGTGCGACGCGTGGCTTTGACTGGGCATTTGGATATTAAACCCTTATGCTCACTCACTCAGATTGTTGTAGTTTCTCATTTCAAGTCTCGCAGACATTTCTTGACCTTTAATGCCTTAATTATCACCTGTAACTCCCTTTTATCACTTTGTTCATTCATTCCTGACGAAGACGAATGGAGCTAGAGTGTGATTGTCTTGTCAAACATCTCGCATATGCTCTTCAATTCAGTCCATCTTCATTTTTTATTTAATTGTATTTAAATACGTTTATATTTATGTAAATGTCAAATAACCAGCATAATCTAATTTTAAATTTAAAAGACATTAACACTGATATGCTTATACTGTAGACAGATATAGAAATTACGGCTAATAATGATAATTAGCTATATGAATTAATTTGTCATATTATACATGGGTAATCATATTGAGTGTTAACAAAATTGCAATATTGGAAATCATTGAGAGATTTTTTTGCAAGCGTGAACGTTCATGGGGGGAGAGGAAACGTTTTTGTGTCTTTGACTCTTTCAACGTCTCGTGCCTTGAAGAAGTCTTCGTAAGAACATAAGTATAGAAGGTTACGTGAACAAACAGGCATAAAAGTGAAATCGCTTCCACGCAGCATGGAGTGATGACAATGGATAGCGAATGATGACTGATGTTTCCTTATTAATAATTTTTTATCATTTGTTCCACGCTTATAAATAGGAGCAAGTCAATTTCCTCAGCTCTTCTTCTCCCCCTATTCTCTCCATACATTACATTAGCCAGGCTGATTGATTAAACAGTGTATAAAGAAACACTTTTACAACTCGTTCTCCTCGAGGAATACCAATAAGAAATTTAGGAAATTCTCATTAAAAGACCTTTTGAAGCGAAAAAGAGTAAAGTTGGAAAGTTTGGGAACGACGAGGATTTGGACCAGGACGAGGGCCCAGATCAAAAGTTTAATTGAAGTTGAGGGAATTGGAGTCGAATTAAGGAAATGAAGAGATTGAGTGGGGATTCTCCTCCTCGCAAGGGGAACCCCGAAAAGAACGAGTTTTTCCAGAAGGACCTGAGCGAGAGATAAGAAGAAGGAAGAATTGAAATGAGGGAGAAGAGGAAACACATGGGGTGGTTTGGTGATTCCATGTGGGCTTTTATTCCTGGCCCTCACTTAGCACGTTTCCTTCTTTGTTTGGATGGGAGTCCGGGTGAGATGTGTGTGTGTGTGTGTGTGTGTGTGTGTGTGTGTAGAAGAGCCACCAAACCCGAGAGGAAGGATGGAATTGGGATAGGCCAGAAAACACTACGTGAGGAATCTCTCTCATAGAACTCATACAAGGACTCGAATGTTCCTCGAGAGAGCAGATGAGAAGGGAGAGCGTTGAAGTACATGGAGAGAATGGGGCTGCCTGAGGGAGAGCTTCCCCAAGATTGTAATTTGGCTTCCAAGAGCCGTGTGGCCCTCGAAATTCCAGCTGCCTCACTCACGGGTCGGGCTACCTCAATTACACAGCTGACACAGGAAGGAGACTTGACCCGAGCCGAATATTATACCCTTCCCTTGTTCTATATAGGAGATAGACTCTATTATGCCTCTTCCTGCTCAACCCCCTAAATTCCTCTTAAGCACACTCCCAGCCGGCTTAACTGCCCCCTTTACCAACAATTTATGTCAAGTCTCATTTAATCTCTAATTAAACCTCCGCTACAAGGAATTTTTGGCTAGAGTAATTAGAATAATTAAGTTTAATATTTTCACAAACTCATCCTTTAGGCTGAGGAGGAAATGAAGCGCGGTTTTAAGGGGAAATAGGCTGTGGGTACAAGAACCGCCACACTTTATGACATCATTCTTCCATGGTGCTCTGTGTGGTTGATCTTGAAGTAATAATATAAGAAGTCTGAATCTCAATTTTAAGGATTTTGGCCCAAATGGAGCGAGGGAAGTTATGAGCTCTAATTATGGAGTATTTTACGGTGGTCAATGAGCTGAGCCGCGGAGGGCAATAATGGCATTAATGACTAATCTTGACAATCTCTTTGATTTGAGACCTGAAGGCTATAAATTCCCTTTGTGGGGACACAAAAGTTAAGGAAATTGTCGCGAAAAGGAGCCGCGAGAGAAAACTTGGGCTCGTTGAAGATAAAAAGATTTGAAGGTCCTGATGTCTCTGTCACGGCTCGGCATGTCGAGAAGAAGAAGGGTTTGGATATGGAAAAAGGGCAACATATTGAAGATGATCACCTGCCGAGAACAATCAAAATGATCCAATGGCTTCCACCAGAATAACGAAGATCTAATGGAATGTGGTGGGATGAAGGAGCTTGAGAGTCCCGTACATCCCATTCCTATTACACGAGAGAGACTCTCAGGTAAAGGCCTCTTCCGCTCGTAAAAAAATAAAAGTTTGGAAAGATTATTATAGACTTTATAGAGATGAAGAGGTTTTCTCCACACGTATCTGATCTTGGGGGTTTGAGAGCATATGAAATGTGAAATAGGATGTCATATCGCATCATAACCTTCCAGCCGAAAATGCCCTGACAATACCATTTGTCATCTTCATCCAACTGGTCGGGCTGACTCCCTTTTTCCTTCCCACCTCTCTCCACAAACCCTCAGTCTGCGGGATTTACTACAACAATGTTTCGTCTTTTGTCTCTGGGGATTCACTCCTCCTTGATTCCATGAAAAATTGTATCCCTTTTTATTCTAGGATCCCTTAATTCATCCTCTAATAACCTTTGTCCTTTTCTTCTTCGTCTAAATCCGATTTGAGACGTCTGGCTCTTCAAGAGGCTCAGAGAGCTTATGAATATATTTTGATGACTCTGCATTGCAATGTTGTATTTAATATATTTACATCTTTTGTATATTTTGGTTGTTTATAAAAGTTAGGTTTGTTTTAATATTTCAAATATTTTAACTCTATACATTATACATAGTAGATGTGTTTCATATAATTGTAGTTTTCCATTTTCTTTCAAAACCATACAAATTTTCAACTCTTTGATTTCACATCAAAATGTTGTGAGGTTGTGACATTTTTATAATGCATTTTTCTCATTTTTTTTAAACCTTTTTGTGTTATCTTTTGATTTGAGGTTTTTTTTGACAAAGTGCGTCACGTTTCTATTGTGTATTTTGTAAAAATAAAATTCGTAGTGTTTTCAGGTGAGTGAATTTGACGGGGTGGATTAAAATCTTGTTAACATCCACGGCTTCCAGGGATGTGAATATTTAAGCTGAGTTTGATGAAAGAAGGCAGAAAAGGGAAAGATTATACCTTTGGACTATTAATTAAAAAGTGCTCTGATGAAACTGATGATGAATATTAGGAAGAAGATCTTCAACTAATTGCTCATGGATTTTCTGATTACTTTGGCTAAAAATATTAATAAAGTTTAGATTGTTTAATAAGATGTGAGTAGTGGGAGTTTCTCTGGGCGGGGAAATCTTCCTTCAACTATTTTCATCAAGAAGTTTAATGAAGAGAGGAATTAAGAGAAGAAGTTGAGTGTAGTTCTGAAATCATTCTCCTGTCAAATACCTTGTAAAAGCCCCGAGTTTCCCTCAACTTTCACGACAAGCTACGCTGAGCCGCGCACTCGAACTTTCTTGGAAAGAAATTTTATCCAAATCCTCCTCTTATTGAAATAAGACCAAAAAGCTTCGTGGCTCCTCCACACAGGATTTCATTCATGGTTTATGGTGGTCTTGGTGGACGCGACTGCTACTACGTCCGGCTACAAGTTCTCCATCGCTCAGACACTACAGCTTCAATTCCCGTTGAAATTCGATGGAGAGGAGTTCTAAACCCTGGTTCCATTTATACATTTATACTTCCTCTCCCGTCCGTGGTATCTCGCAGAGGAGTGAGCGGAATCGTTGAATAGAAATGGGTGAATGAAGAGGAAGAGAATAGAAAATCGTGCTTTTCTTCAAAAATCCCAGCTTAACTGGAAAATTCTTCAAGGTTTCTCCGTTCAGAGTTGAACAGTTGAACTGAAAAGTAAATAATAGGGGTTTCCAAGTTGAATCCGTATGAATCTGCTTGATGTGTGTGGAGTCTCCGCTTGGTTTTCCTTCTGACCCGCAGAGTAAACAGATCTCTTTAATGGAGCTCTTATGGTTCGAGGCTTCATTTTGAGGTTTGATTCCAAATTGGAAATTAGGGTTTTTGATTCAATGAGACTTGCCTCGTCCCTTGAGACTGAGACAATTAAGTGAACATGGAAAAGGAATTTCCGTGAGTGTCTGCGCCCAAATGAGTCCTGACTCTCCTTTTAGTGGTATGAATTGATTGAGAGCCTCTTGGACTCACCTCCCTTGTCAATAAGGGTCTCCGTGTGGAGGGGATGAAGGGAGAACCAATTAAGGCCAGGTAAGGCCATTCAGGGATGTGGGAGAGCTCTAATAAGGAACAGAAGCAGAGGGGCACATTCCTTAAATCTCACTCCCCTCCTGACTCCACTTACCAACCAAACCTGCCACAACTAAATCACTCCAACATTAAAATCTGAGCTCGTTAAATTGTAAAATTCTCATTCCCACCACCTCCAATTATCTCATTTCTTTTCCCCTTTTCTCTAAATTCCTAGCAGGGTCTCTTTTCAACCCCAGAAGATATAGGACACAATACAATACAAAAAACGAATCAGTAGTCTCCACTTATACCTAAATATACTAACTACAACACATTCCTTTAATACGAGAACATATCCTACTAATGCATCTTCTGCAGTAGTCATTAATGCGATTTAGCCTCTCAAGCTCCAATATATAGCCTAATGCGAGCATAATCTCGTATATAAATTAGAGTTCAACCGTATATATACATGTATAGTCATTATCATCTCGTATCATCTCAAAGAGAACGAATATAGGAAACCCGAGCGGAGCCAATGAATGGTAATATGAAGACGAAGCATCGCATTTTCTTCCGCCTGGAATGTCATTCCACTGACGAGGACGATACCTTCCATTTCCATTCAGCTCTTCTCGTTGAATTTAAAAGAATTGAAAAGGCTGGTTCAATAGGAAGGACTGCGAGCATGAAATCACAAATCTTAATCCGAAAAATACTAAATCACGTCTTTTCAATTTCGAAGGAAGATATACACAGTGAGGGTGTGTGGAGTATGGGCGCGAAGGCATCTTATACATAAGCAATAAAGAGATACACGGGTGTGTGCTTCATCATCAGGGCCACAGTTTAACTCTCACTCCCTTTTTTCTCAATGTGGGAAATTAATGTTGTTGACGTTCTGCCGAAGACACAATTGCCATCAGTTGCAGACGAAATAGCGGCTTTGTTGAAAGAAAGCAAAAAATGGCTTTATCCTCCTCCTTCTGTTAATCCGTCTAACCATGCCTTCTCTTCTTCGAGTTAAAAAAGCGTTTGAAAAGATGAAAACATCATTTTAGGAAAAATAACTCCAACTGAAGACTTAACGCTCATTTCACGACTTTTCCTTCTTTTGAAGCCTATTATTTAAATTGGTTAATTTGCATGATTCGGCTCCAGAAAGTCGTTTGGTTCGTCTCTTCATATGCCTTATCGTCTCACTTTAAAATTGGAAATTCTAATATTCACAACTCTCTGTAAATTTAATATTGTAAATAAAGTACAGTAATACGATTTTTGACAAATTGTCAATATGTACACAGAAAATGTGTAGAAGTGAGTTGGACGCGTTGAGAATTATCCGGAAAAGGTTTGAGAAAACTTTAATTAATGACAGCTCGGACAGTTCAACTACGTATAGTGTGAAGAGATTAAGAGCCACTTGTCTAATTGTGTGGATGGACGAGCCTCTGTCCCATCACCTCGACCTTTGAACATGAATGACAAAAGGGACGGACCTGGCGGCTGCTAATCACCGCACTGGATACTTAGACATTTTTCCAAGAACTCCACTCACAATTCTCGGGATCTGATCCTTTTTAAAGTTGTAAATCGCTCAATGCAAACGAGGGGACTCTCGGGCCTTCCTTTTCCCTCGGCTTCTGCCGACGTGTCATTCATTTCCTTCCAGAGCCAAAACTCAAGAGTTTTTAAGGCTCCTCGAAACTCTTTGAGGGCAGGAGAAGGAAGGTGAAGAAGGAACACCCACGATTGACTCTCAAGCCTCTTTATTTCCAAAATACGTCGAGAGGGACGAAGAAGAGAAAAAACGAGGGCCCTGCCTCAAACCAACCCCTTAAGTGCAACCTTCGTCACATAATAAACCCATCTATTTTGATCACGAGGTCTCAAAAGTCTCCTCCTGACCCGTCCTCATCCCTATACTATGCCTGGACGACAAGAGACCTCAACCACGGTGGGCATTCGAAGGATGACCAAAACAAATTGCATTTGTCATTTACCACCTCTGACTCGCTCAATCAGTATTATTATTTACTATACGTACATTGTGAGATTGTGACTTTTCCCAACAACACACAACTGATAACGACCAGGAATGATCGACTCCCTTATTCAGAGACTTAAATCTCATTAAAGCTCTTTTCTTTAAGGCGTCTACTAATCTTCTTCTCACGTCACTTCCCCATGACTGTATGAGCTCCAAGATGGAAATTGTTCCTCTTAGGATGTGACCCATTTCCGTTCGGCTTTGAAAATTGATTCAATCAGGGCGAAATAGCACGGAGCTTTTTTGAATTCACTCTCTATTTTACAGACTATTAATTTTAGGAAAAAATTTGATTACTTCAAATGAAATATTAAATTGGTGAGCCGGTGGGTAAAAATGAATTATTGATTTTCTCATTTTTTTGAAATGTTCGAGTGGCATAAGCTTTTGATATATAAAATTTTTCATCTATAAATCTATAAATCTTATGTTATTCAGAGTCTATATTACACGGGTTTATACGTGATCTAATAGCTTAATCTTACACTATAAATTTATATACCTAGCCCATTTCTTTCAATCAAAATCATTGAATAAACTGAAAGAATCTACCTACGGGGTGTAACAAATTAAATGGTACATTGTTTTTCTTATCTCCTTCATTTTCTAAATTTAAAACTTCAAATAATTTTGACCAGAATTCGATTTGTTATTAATCATTTACTCATAATATTCAACTTAGAAAAGTAACTTTAATTTACCCACAATTAAAAATAGTATAAATTGCCCTAAACTCCACCATATGCTCAGATCATTCCTCCATCGAATACTGGCTATTAAAAGTACCAACGCCTCTCATACAAAACATTAAAGGTAAAAAATTGATAAATAATAAAATTCTGACTAAACTTATATGAAACCCATTGAAATTTGAAATTTAGATGCCGTCGAAAAAGGAGTAAACCCGAGATAGGAAAACAATGTACCATTTATTTTGTACACCCCGTTGTACTTTTACATATGAAGATATAGATCCCGGTGTTATTCATTCAATTATAGCTATTTGTACGATCGGTTAGATATGAGAATTATCACATTATTTGGTTTGATGGTCTGAATGCGTGAATAAGAAGTCTATAAATTATTTGAATTACCAAATCATGCGTAGGTCAAGTTGAGATTTGTGTTGAAACCAGGAACGGTGATTTTACCAAACCATGCCTAAGTTTAAATATACACTCCATACAAACCACCTTTCCTTTTTTGTTCAAGAAGAAAAAATCAATGGGTTTCTTTCATTTTTCATTGAATGTTGAGAAGGGAAGGAAGCTGATCTCACGTGCTGCTAACTGCTAATTAAGTAGGCAAGTAACCACCTTCCTTCGCTCTCCACCACCTGGCTTCTCGGCCAAGTCTGGGCGACTTGAGGCATCTTGGCCTGCTGCTCACTTACTGCTTCGGCTTTTTTATCATGCTTTGATCTTCCAATTGAGCTAATGCTTAAAAACCCTAAGCTGCTTCTAATTTCCAAATCACAAAAATGTATCTGGAAATATGAAAGATTGGTTTCTTAGATATTGTAAAATATTTTGTACATAATATTAACAAAATAAATATCTTGCTTTTATTCATATTTAACGATGTCTCAATTTGTTGATTTATATTTATTGATTCATCAATTGAAAGTTTAAAAAGCTCTATGGATGAACATTTAAGCATAAAGTTTTATTGGAAAAGTTAGTTATTTAATCCTCATTTTCTTCAATTTTTAAAATCTTCCAATTAATTTAAAAGGTTAATAAGTTTATCCAAAATTTTGATAAACTCTTTATGACATAAGTCGTCCTTCATATCTGTGAAATGAGTCCTTAAGACAAACTTTTAATCTCATCGATCACCGTCCGAGTCAACTCCGAACTTCTCTAACAATGAAGAATCTCTTTTTGTCAGTGACAAAGTCTGAGTTGTGATAGTAAATTTAAGTCCAATTTCTTGCCCTACCGATGACTTTCATGAACTACACGGCTAATTTACTTCAAGGGCTTTTTACTACTTTTTTCTTTTAATTTTCTCATTTTACTTTTATCTAACACTGAAAAGTGGAAATCTCTTAAAGAGGACTTCATTTTCAGTTATTGGTTGTAACTTGAAGCTTACTGTTCCATTTAGAGCCCGCTTTTGTGATTACGAGGTTGAAGCGCCATTCAATTTGTATCTCAAAGAAGGGAAAGCCTTTTACAAATTTCCGGTTGCTTTTACTTTATAACAAGATACTTTCATAAATACCTATTTCTATACGCGCAAGAGTTTTTTTTACAACGTATTAAGAAAAACATGGGGATGAAATGAAGAAAGGTATCATCTTTAAAGGACACAAGGAGAAAATATTATTGGTATTTTCTATACCTTTATATTTACCAAAAGAAATGTGATGGGATAAACGTTAAGATGATGTGTAAGTTGGGATTTGGGGATACCAGAGGTGGAGTAAAAAAAAAGTAAATTCTGTGTATTTATTATTTATTTATAAATATATCCAATATAAGCAGTTATAGATACTCTGCAGAGTAGAGTGAAGATACCTCATATTTATTTATTTTGAATATAATAGAAGCTTTTTGGAGAATATTCGAAACTCGGAAAGTGACTCTTATATTTCATTTTCACCATTAAAGTTGCGTGTGAATTTATCTAGTGAATAGATATAGGTTGCCATTTCATGCTTTACGCATTCTCATAAAAATTGAGCCAAACGACTCAAAAGAGACAAAGGATTCAACCTTAAAAACAGAATTCAACTCCATTGAACATAATATCACTTAAAATTGTACATGTATTCGCTATTTGGATCTTTACATTTCTTTCATTTTACCTCAAAATCTTGGAATTTTTTTCTATTAGCTTTTTATTCAAAATAATAGAAGAAGGCTCAATATAAAACCAATAAAATAGAATATTACCTATAGAATATTATTAACATTAACATTGTTAAATTAAGAGCCAATTAAGATTCAGAACTTGAGATTCATCAAACGATTGAATGATAGCCTTCATTGAAATATTAGATTAAAATTATTCTCATAAAGTTGAATAGTTTTTAATTTTAATTTTTATCACTTATTTCATAATTTCATATAAATTTTTTATAATTGGCTTTTGAAAGAATTATTGGAACATTGGGGTATGTTGACAATTAATTCCAATTTGTTAGTTTTGAGTTTAGATATGAAACAATCATGTATCATGGCATGGCTATATGCTTTGTTTCGGTATAAATGTAAACGAGCATATGCAATATATAATATGCAATTTGGCATGAATTCATTTGATGTTTTTAATAAACTTTTCAAAGACAACTTTCCTTTATGAACAACTTGATGTAAATTAGATGAATATTGTTTTGGGAAAGCTTAATTTACGCCGAACACTTATGAAGTTATGAACATAAAAGAACCGTAATGAAAAGCCATTTTAATTAACGAATTTCAAAAGAGACTCACAACATTGACGAAATGTTGAAAAGTAATTGAAGACTTGGTTTTAGCAAACTCATTTGCGACATCTTCAAGTATCTGGATCTTTCCAGGCTCCAGCATCGTCTCAAATTCTGGTGACTTCAAGGCTATGTAGAAATTTTCCCAAGGGATTTCTCCAAATCCTTTGTGAAATATAAAAAATAAGAATTAAATATATTATAGAAAAATATATGAAAATATTAATAATTATAATTAAAGCATTTGGATCACCTTCAGGGTCAAATTTATCAAAAAGGATCCTCCATTTGTCCTGTAAGGTGAAATCTGGGATTTGGTCCGAATAGAGACTTTTCCCATCCAAAGCCTCCCAATCATATTTTTCATTCGGAAGGAGGGTGAATTGCCCCATGCTTATTCGATAATTGTTTTTTCTGAAGAGACGCGGATTTGCCATTTCTCCCCTCTGGTCTTCTTCCCGGCACGCGTTCCCCTTCGATGAGCCTGGAGCTTCCGAGCATTTGTCCCCATCAGACTCATGAATCCGGGGAAGATCTTTATTGTGAATGTTTGAGTCTCCGTTGGCATTCCGTATCGGGAGAGTCGAGCCATTCCCTTTTTTCTCTGAACAGCTTTTGCTCCCAGAATGGCCCGCCATTGTGAAAGTCATGAATGCCTTCCAATGACGAATAAAAGACCACCTCATCTTTCCGTTTAACCTTTAAACTTCTTCTTTTCTTCAAGAATCCCTGGATGACTTCTTCTGGAATTAATTTACGGATTAATTCACCTTCCTTCTAAAAATTCCTTTTCCTATCACTAACAATAAATAAGATATATCCGATAAGACTTTTATATACTAGACTCGAGCAAGACGTCACACAACTTTTAAGAAATTGACGTCTTCTTCTTTTCCGGGTTTTCCACAATTGGTTAAACATTCACATAATTAACTTTTTGTCTTTATTGTTTTTTTTTTTACTTGTGCGTGATTCGTTTTCTGAACACGCCTTTAAGAAAATTGTTTTTAGCTTATTTCGTTTAGATATTCTATTTTGTACATAGTTTTAGTATATGCGATATTGGGGTATTTGGCCATTGCTCTTTATATTTTATTTACTAAATTATAAAATGTAGGTGAGCACTCTTGAAATTTTAAATTGAGAGAGTGAAAAGTTAGGTTTGGAATTGGAAAGCCATAATTTACGTGACTTTGATAAAAAGAAGTGAAGGGAGTAAATGAGCGAGTCGTGACTGGAAGAAACTCCACATGATGAAACCTCCCTGACAAGTGCAGCTCTTCTTCTCCCCCTCGATCATAAACAAAGCGGAGTGAAGAAGATTGTTTATCTTCTTTCAAGTGGCTCCTTCACGAAGGAAACCAAGTTCTTGTAAAAGGAGATGAACAGAAGAGACCGCAACTTCAGTGATTTTCTCCTATGAATTCCTCGTTGGGGTCTCCAAATCCTTTTTCCACTCTCCAACGTGCGTCTCATCCAAGCTCGACATGATGGATTATTCTGTTTCATTTCATCTGGTGGAAAGTTGGTGGAGAAGAGGAGACTCAAACTCAAAGCCTCGTCGATTCACATCCAAAGACTCTTGAGGGAAAGCATTTTATTTTCCCTCGACACAAAGGGATCGACCAGACTCCTCGTCTTTCTCTCTTATCCCAATTTCCCAACCTGAAGGTGGTGGTGAGTGAGTGGTGAGGAGTTGGGGAAAACCCTCTCTCACCACTTTCCCACTCCACTAACAAAGCTTAAGGATGGTCGAGAGGGCTTACCTTGTTCGCTGTCCTTGCGGTCCAAAAAGTTCTCAGGTGACTTTCCCTGTTCTCGTCCACGCACGGACGTCCACTCCGACTACAAGCACTCCAATAATAAACTCACGCAATAGGGCTAATCGACGAACCTGGACACCTGCTGAGCTCAAGAGCCTTTTATATAGTTTGCACAAACTTTCACACGAGTTAATGCCTTAATACGCTACTAGATCTGATTGAGTTATACCTTGTTACATGTATGCTACACTTTAAGATAAAAGGTCCTCAATGCACCGGCATTAATTATGAAAAGTTGTTAAAAAGCAACTATTAATGAATGTTTTCACCTTACAAATGTAGGTAATCTACTATAGGTGTTTAGACGAAGTACGTGTGATATTTATTTATGCTTTTGGGAATTGGAAAGAAGATCGTGAACACAGGGTATTTGTATATTATTATGATTTTGAGGATACTAGGAATTCGCACGGTAGTGAGGAAGGAGATTCCCGGCGAGTGGGAGCGAATGACTGAAGGGAACTGAAGGGAAGTGAGCAAGAACCCCGCGGTGGCATGTGATGGGAAGCCACTTAGAATGAGCCCCGAGACCCGAAATATCAAGTTGTGCATGATGAGATGCGGGAAGCTTCTCCGTTCCCGTGCCGAACCGCGTGAGTCATATGAGCCTCTCACCCTCGTTCACAATTTCCAGACTCATCTTCATGCTCATTACACCCTCCCCGTCATCTCATGAGGAGGAGGCCGTGTGGATCTGGAGTCTTCCGAGGGGACGTTTATGACTGTTCCGGGAGAACCGTCTTCATTCCCTTTTCATGCCCTTTTGTCCCGAGTCCAACCAACTTTTTTTATTCGAAGGCTCAAGTGAGAAGTGATCCACCAGGTCGCCTCCTGTCTTAATTTCCACATTTCCCTCTCAAATTCAATTCCACATTATCTCTTTTCATTTCAATTTTTTCAATGAAATCCAAGAGTTTGGGAAAGAAAACCAACATCGATCTTCTCCCTCAATCACTGACTCACTCTCTCTCAAAGATTCATTGAATCTCCCTAGCTTTCTCTCTCAGACTTTCATCCTGCTCAGCCTCTAAATAACATTGAGTTGCATGCTTAGTGCTTCACAACTCTTGATTAAAATTAAAAGTACATCACTTTAGTACAATTTAATCGGTATAATATCTCTTAAATTAAATATTCATTGTAACAATAAAACTAAGGATCCACATTTAATTAATTTCACCATTGACTTGGGAATAATATTGATTTACTCTCACATGTTAAGAATTAAGTAGATAACAATTGAATCTAATTTTTCATGAATATGTAATAAATCCTTTTAAAGATTGGCAGATTTGATTATGTGAGTGAGTCAGTGAAGCCATTTTATAGCACTTTTGGAGATATGACTATGTTGAATTTGAGCTCGAAATGATTTAGGAAATTGGGTTTTAAAGAGAGAGGAAATATGCGTGTATGATTTGATGTGTGAAGATATGTCCTCGAGTCGACATGAACTCCAAATAAGCGTAGGTCTTTGGAAATAGGAGAAAGTTGAATATTTCTAAAAGCCCTTTTCAGCCTTTCGCACACACACACATCCATGGATGGCATAATGATAAAAGTTGTTTTCAAAAGTCCAGAGAAGTTCGTGGAAGAGTGGAGATTTTAATGAATTATCTGCTGGCAACTTGACACTTTTTGCTCCAATTATTCTGAATCCAATTCAATTAACTTTGAGCCTCCATTTAATTTCCTCTGATATCTCCGCCTGTGCAATTTACTAACCTGAGTGCTCATTCTGCTCATACAAGGAATCATTCCCTACTAAATCCCACCATTTGACTTCCTTTACTACAACGGCCCCTACTTTATTCTCGTGATAATGCGCAATTTATATTTATTTCAGGCGATAAATTTCCTCTTCCAATTGATCTCATGCATAAATCTTCAAAACAATTCTCTAAATTCTTTGCACCTTATATTTCACGACCGAGAAAATGATTAAAAAACATAAACCTATAAGCTCTAGACACAACTTTCCCTAAAGTTTTCCAAGTCTCGTTTAATAAATAGAAATGAATGAACTATAAAACTATTCTTTTATTATTAATGTAATTATACCCATTTATTTCAAATACAATTCTTTAACAAATAGCAAAACGTCAAGTTTATTACAGACCTGACAATGGCAATTCGATACCATCAATATTCCAATTTATTAATTATTACAGAAATAATAATAATAACGCATAATTTTTCAGTCTATACATGTTTAACATTCCAATTTAAAAAAAATCCCTCAGCGGAAACCAGAGAAGGTTAAGGATTCTAATAAAATTGATCCCGATGTGGAATTTGCGGAAATTTGGGATTTGAGGTCCACCATTATTCAATTAAATTCAAAGCAACGTAAAAGTTGCGGTTGATGAGAGTTATTGGAAGGAATTAATCAATATGGAGAATCTGAACGAACCTAAATCTCTCCCGCATCCTACACTTATGATACACTATAAAGCATTGAGAGTGACAGTCTTCTCTTCCAACTTGTAATGAAAATTCTTGATCCATCGATCTTGCGAGGAGGAGAGTTCTTTGCTTTGTCTCCTCACCACGAGGTATCCATCTATTTTCCTCGACGCCCCACTCCCCAAAGGGCTCACTTCAAATGAAACGGATGCCAGAACTTTTGACAATGTATTAACGAAATGACTCCGATTTCCTAAATCGCTCTCAAGCAAAGTAGCAATTACGACGTCGGATCCCTCGTCTTCGAAAAGGGTTGGCAATTTATATAAAAAGTCCAAGGCTGTCTTCTCTCTCCAATTTCCTGGTTTTGGAGTCCCTTCGGGCACGCTTTGCTGCTCAATCAGATTGGAAAAATTCTCAAGGATTATGAGAACTTTCTCTTTTCCTCCCGACCCTTCATAATGACCCGAGTTGGAGGAGTTCGAAGCGAGGGAATCATTAGTGCTAATGATGCTTGAATTTTCATTAATTCCTTCTCCAACTAATAGTTTCCGTACATACATTTTGCATTCGGAGAGAAGGTGATCCACATCCAGCTCACCCTCAGAGTTCAACGCATTCAACGGTGGAGACGATTCAGGGGCTGAATGAGAGAAACGACCAGTTCCAGGACTTCCAGGGATTTCTCCCAGACTCTCATCTTCGGATTTATTAATTAAGCATTGAGATGTTAATTCCAGGATGTCAATTAGCCCAAGCTTTCCAGAATCTTAAATTGATTAAGACAAAATAAAATATTTTGGAAATTGTAATAAAATTATGTTATAATTTAACTGATTATTATTTTTTAGTATTACCTATTAATGATTTCACATTCCAACCCAATTTATTCGAAATTTTCTCCCAATGGAGTAAGGAATTTTGGTTAAGAATTAAGATCACTTTTGATAAATGTCCAAATCTCTTTATGAAATCGGCAGCTAAATGATGAAGCACGAAGCTGCCGTCTACATTATTCTTTTCTACTGCTATTATAATGTTTCCGTTTGAATAAATATTTTCTGTAAGTAAAGCACTCGATATAAAATTCTCTGCCATTGATAACAAAACTAAAATTTGAAGGATAAACTATCAATTAAAGAGTTAGCTTCAGTTAGCGTAAATGACTTAAAAGATTCCCTCGTGGAATGAGAATTTGGTCTTGGTTTTGAGCTCAATGCTCAACAGCCTGTTTCATGTGTCCTTCAATTTCATTCCCGCTACTTTCTTTCAACTAGGCGAAAAGAAGCGATTCGAGGCCATTGTAGCCGACTATTCTAATTCTTATTTAAATGTGATTAACTTTAAAGAAATTAACAGCGATTTAAGCCACATTTCGCTGCCCTTATTCATAATTTAAACAGTGGAAACCAGATAGTTGTTAATTGTATGATTTAGACAACATTTTTGTTCAAAGTAATTTAGAAAAATGGAAATGTTTGGACAAAAAGCTGCTGAAAAGGTCGTAGCTGATATTGGATTCAATGGTTTAGTTATGGCCTCTGAAAATCAACCAAATGGTAATCATAATAAATATTAAGAATATTTAAGAATTAATATGAAGTTGTGTTTTTCGTATAATTAATGAATAGGTAATAACTTTTAATTTCTATTTAGGTCTAGTTCAATTTGAATTTAAGCAATCTTTGGATGAACCAAATATGAGGAATTTCATCGTCTCTTCTGCAGAAAATTTTGTTTATGCACAAGAAGAGGTAAATTATTTAACCATAAATTTTATTAAGATTTGCCAAGTTTTGTTTAACATTTAAATAAATACAATGACTGGATTATAACAAACATGTTTAATTATTGAAATATCTATCTAGTACAAAACAAGTTATCCAGATACGGTTTCTCAAGATATCTTAACGGAATTGAGTCAAAAATACAGAGGAATTGTTCTTGAGTTTTCCAAATTTGCTCACGATAATGGGAATATTGAAACATCGGAATTATATTCAAAGCTGGATTTTGTTTGGCATTTCTGTGAAATCATGTTTATTTCATCTCATCCTGGTAAGATCATTCGGACATTTTAAAGAGTATATGACGCAATTTGAAAAAATACAGTCACTCTTAGATATGAATACTGAATTCTCCTATCAACTCCGAATATCATTGAAATTCTTTTTGCTCATAACTCAATTAAAATTATTTCTAGAACTTCCAGCTATTCCTTATTTACTGGATTGGGTTCAAGCAAACTTCGACCAGTCGTCACAATTATTTAATGAGGTTTTCGACTCTCAAGAACTCGATGAAGAAGCAATCTGGAAGCAAATTTTTTCTCATGTGTGCCATGGGCGAACAGACGACGCTGCTAAAATTTTACCTCTCTTAAACCCGAGTGGCAAAGGAGTTTATGAAGAACAGCTCAATTATATGATTGAACTCCTCACGAAGAAACCTGTCTACCGACCACATAGCTCAGTAAATGAATTTCAATCGGCTTGGCAGAATTGGAAAGATGAATGCACAAACAGAATCATGAAAGAGACGTTTTTTGGATGTAAAAATCTGGAAATTATTTGTCAGGTAATTTCGATATTCAACAAATTCTTATATTTTTCAATTTTTATATTAATATTATTAAAACAATTGAATATTGACGTAAAGAACATTTTAATAGAAGTTTAATTTTCATTTAATTGAATACTTTAAGATTCTTTGTGGCGAAGATTCAGGATTTTTGGAAGTTCAAGGATTTATTACTAGTTGGGTTGAATATTTTGTCATGCTCATCAATTACAAATATCCAACTACAAAACCAACATATTTAAAAGCAATTGCCAAAATGGCTCTTGAATATTTTTCTCATACAGACCTCGCCCCTTATGAACAATTGCTATTTGACGCAATGGATTATGAAATCATTCTTGTAAGCTGACTTTGCTAAAAGTTTTTGATTCATTCTATCAAATCATAAATAATGTCACATAAATAAGTACCTATTTAATATAAATACTCAAACTTTCAAAGGTAATAAAGAACATGTTGGAATACTGGAACCATCCGTGGTTTGCGCTTCACTTTGCTGATCTTATTTACTGTGGTGGAGTTTCTCCTCTCATTGATACCAGAATTGATTTCAAGTAAGAGGGAATGTTCCAACACGTTACAAGTCGAAATACGGCAGAGTCTACAATTTTATTGGAGGGGGGGGGGGGTATGGTGATTAATCGCTCTAGCGTCGAAGTATAATTAAGAATAGATAACAATAAGCTTTTGGAGTTGGACTCCCATTTATTCTTTTACATACTCAATTTTATACTTTGAGTTCATTCATTTGAGTTATACTTTCAGCGTCCGTTAAGGTCCAAACTACCTTTTGACACAATCATTCTTTTTTTATCCCACCTTACACAAATTTTATTCATTGATCAAAATAATAATAATAGTTTTAAATAGGTAAACATAAAAAGAAAATAATCCAATCAAAACCGATCAATACAATTATTATATTATTTGATGGATATTCAATAATAATAATAATAACGGATAAGGTAATTTAGGTTTTAATTTAAAAACAAAAACATTGCTATAATATAAATGGATATGAATTGGGTAAGCTGAATAAAAATAATAGTTGTATTGATCAATTTTGATTGGATTATTTTATATTTATCTATTTAAAACTATTATTTGGATGAATATTGAATAATATAATATAATTGTAAATGAATAAGATTTGTGTAAGGTGGAATAAAAAAAAAAGAATGATTGTGTCAAAAGGTAGTTTGGACCTTAACGGACGCTGAAAGAACTCAAAGTATAAAATTGAGTATGTAAAAGAATAAATGGGAGTTCAACTCCAAAAGCTTATTGTTATTTATTTTTAATTATACTTCGACGCTCGAGCGATTAACTACCTTACTCCCCCATAAAATTGTAGACTCTGCCATGTTCTGACCTGTAACGTGTACCGAGTTGGAACATTCCCTCTTAAATTCATTCTTTTTAAATTAGAACAATATCCTCAATTTCTCAGGAATATTCATAAGAATAATTTAATGACTTTTAATTTATTTCAGCTCTGTCCAGCCTTATAGAAATGATCTTCTGTTAGAATATGGCTCAATGTTGATGCATCATCCTTCACTTTGGATGGTATGCATTAAATTTAAAAAATTCTATTTATTTTATATTCCATAATCATATTTAAAATTAATTTTTGAATTTAAAGATCGGTGTCAAGTATCTCCAGGCCATGACGGACCAAGTCGGGGAAAATGCGATTCAAGCGTTCATCGAAAAGAAAAATCCCAAAACAGATTGGGAAGCACAGAAATTACTACAAATTTGCCTCGAATTTAAATTCCCTGATATAGGTATAATCGTATAATATATACTAGATCTCATAATATAATATTGTTTTTTGTTTATTTAAAATCAACTAAGTTTTCCTAATTTGCAAATAAAAAAATTAGCTCAAGGAATATGCAAAAAACTTTCTCGGCAAAAACTCCAAAATGACGAGATACAGAAGGCTCTTTCATGGAGCATTAAAGCCAACGACGGGCCGATTACAGCTTTCATCGTGAACAAAATTTTATTCTTCGGAGACTGCAGGATTGACACTTCACTTCTCGATTCATTGAAAATTACAATTCCTTGTGCTGACAGACTCTCGTTCTTGAATGGATATTGCGATCTTCGGAGATTATTGGTTGAGAAAAACTACAATGAGGCCATGACCCTGCTCAATCAACTCATCAAAGACGATCTCATACCTCCAAAGTGAATAAAAGTCTAATTGACTAATCTTTTTAATAGAGGAACCTTAATCTAATTTTGTATAATGTTTAGGATTGCCGGGAGAGTCATTGAGTGTGTCGAGGGAATTCCTAAAGAACAAATGTTTGGAAAAGAAGAAACGACCAATGCAATGAAATTCCTTCACTCCAATCTTTCGCCCTCCACTTTCCCTAAATTTCACTCCATAAGTAATGTCCTCATGTCCAATCGATCCAAAGGAATCCTCAATGCGTTCAAAAATGTCAAGAAACACTAACATTATTTCATTCTGTTCAATGTGCGTTCAAATTTTTTTAATTTTCATTAAAGTAACACCAATACATTATTATTTAATCAGTTTACAACATATATAATACACAATTATTGAAATTCAAATTACAATCTTAGGTACTTTAATACAAAATGCTAATATAGGTGATGTCTTTATCGATTATATAAAACTATTCATCAAAACTAATCGTAATATACCAGCTTAATAAATTGTTCCCTTTTAATTGTAAGCAGTAAAAGATTACAATGAGCTAATAAGTAAATAAGCCATTATTTTGTACAAATAATTTTATGAAAATAAATTATTTCAATTTCTTAAACTACGTACTTATTTATCAGATACCATATTTTATAACGAAGTTCTTACACGCAACTAAATAGATTGACTTTTTAAAGAATCATTCAAGGTTTTGTAAATGAACAAAATGCATTTAAGTATATGAAGAATCTAAATGAATAAAATATTTAATATGGCTGATAATAACAATCCAACTCGTTCTCATTCAGGTTTTTTTGTATATATTACAGGTATACAGGTTTTAAATATTAAATAATTAATCTTATTAAAGCTCATCCCTAATCCCACTACTAAGTGTGGAAATAATGGTATTCAAACTAGAAACAGTATCCTTCAAGTCCTCGTCATTAAATTCGTACAATTTCAACTTTTCAAAGATTTTGATAAAAGATGCTAAAGAAGAGGAACAAATGTGCAAACTTTCTTCAGTCGCCTCAATAATCGGAATTTGATCATCTAGCCCAAAAGCATTAATATTCTTCACAGAATCCGTCAACACGTCGCACCAACCATTCTGACTCAACGAGCTTTCCAGTTTCATTTCGGGGTCACATTTGTCTTCAAGTGATTCGTCCGGATTTTCTTCTTCCTCATTCTTAGCAGATTTCTGGCTCATCAAAGAGAGTTGGTCACTCCGACAGAATCTCCTCTCTTTGAGCATGTCAGTCACAAGGAGCAAACATCTTTTTCTCGTCTCAGGAAGAAAGGAGACTTTAATGAGAGCCGCAATTCCCCCGTCGCTAATGAACTTCTCTTGGGCCTTTGGATAATTTCGTAAAAGTGAGGACAAGGCGAACAAGGCTTTTGAACGAACAGGATTGTCAAAATCGAAAGTGAGGAGATGAACAAGACGTCGAATGACTCCATTTTCAAGAGAGAGCCTTTGGACAACTTCGTTGTTTTGAGCTGCAACGGCAAACACAGCACACGCTGCGAGACGAACAGCCATGTGAGAGGAATTTAAAGAGGGCAAGAGAATGGTCTTGAGGGCATTTGTCCCTTGGAAAAGATCTTTTCCATTGTCGAACTTATGTGAGAAGTATTCGAGATTCTCGAGGATCGAAACTTGTTCTTTGACATTCCCTTTCACGGCCGAGTATTGCTCGAGGTAAAATTTGAGGAGCCATTCGTCTGAGGCGTGTTTGGCAGGATCTTGGAGCTCAATCGGCTTGTCGGTTCTCACTACCCGGGACTTGTCAGGACTTGAGTCGCTTTTCTCCCCGAGATTCGAAGATGCGATTTTGATATGGGCCTCTTTTTTGGCATTGACCTTGTTTTCTTCGGTATTTAAGGTTTCTGTTTCGTCGGTTGAAAGAGCAATCATAGCGCTGCCGCATATTTCGGTAAATAACTCAATTGTCAAGATTGCCACCAGGTAAAACTTCATGTTTGGATCTGTAACATGAAAGGCGTAGATTGTAGATTTTATTGTGATTTCGTTTCAATTCGGATGAAGTTAATCTGCGGATTTATTAAAATACCTATCAATATTAACAATTGTAATATTATTTATTATACTACTTATTATAGTAGTAGTTATTAATCTTATTAATAATTTTGGGATAATATTCATAATATTTATAGCAAATTATTTTAATATGAAATCCGCTTAGGTATACATAAACATAATAATTGTTACTCAAATTTAAAAGGGCCTTAAAGTTTATTAATATAGTTCATTTATGAACTAAAAGTATGTAAAATATTTCACACACCACATGAAATAAACATTGACCGATTTACCAAATAGAGTTTGATCAAATTCTAAGGACCGAACTTGGTAGCTTTTTCTTTATGATATTTCCAAAAAGAATATTGATTACCTTTTGCTCACTATAACGGAGGAAGTAGAGGACAATTAGAAATAATTAGCATCCAATCCTGCACACGTAGCTTTTTAACTTACTTCACAACTTCACATGAATCATGATTTTATAAGGTTTTATTTAGCTTCGCGCTTTCTCCTCCTCTAAATTGCGTCACACTATCACCTTTTGTATCACACGTCACCAATATTGAGCTTATGTTTACACTTTATAACACACGTAACCCACAAGTCAAAGTTTTTCATTGAATATAAAATTATCCAAATTATCATATTTAAAAATACTTATGAAATATTACCTGTTTTTTAAAATCCTAATCATATATGGCTAGTTCAAATTCTCTCATGTACGCGTATGTATGCTTGGCTGTAAATAAAGTATTGATGAAACATTTAAATATAGATCCAACAAAACAGTCAGTCTTTTGGAAGATTTCTAATAAGTTAATGTTTATAATTTGATTCTAATCAAGTAAAGTTGTAATAAAGCCAACGGTTTTTCTTAATGTTGTTGATAATGATGGTCATCATGCTCAATAACAATATGGTCTTAAATTCACCCATGCGGATTTAAAAAAAATATTTGAGAAAAAATGCACTTATAACTTGCCAACTAACCATAAAGCCAGGTCCAGGTTTTTTCAAAATTATTAAAGGTAATTTGTGATTAATTATTATTAACTCCTATTATTATCTTTACAATTTAAGGGTTGTGAATGTTAAAATATAAAATTGGAATTAGAAAAGAGAAATGATGAAGGATAATCTCTTAAACAAAAATGAAAAGGGAAGTCATATATCATGCAAATGGAGTAGCAGGAAGACAAAAATAACATCTTATTGGAATATTAAAGGATGTCGTCACAATACATTAAAGGCAAAATCCAAGCTTTTAATGAAATGAGACATTGGGAGTTGTCATTGGCTCTCGTCTGAAATGCATGGGAATTTCTTATATCTCAAAATGGTTCTAAGGTAGAATCCAAATCAAATGTTCATTAGATATAGTCACTTTATTGAACCAATTTAGACATTTGAATTGGATTCTCGCAAAAGACCATTTTTATTCCATAGAGGATAACTGAATTTTCGTATCTCTTCAACATTTGAAAAGATTTGATTTCAAAATGTGGTAGAAACTGCCCTTTTTGATTCATCATATAAAATTCAGATTTTTAGTCTTTAATAAAGTAGTGAGAAAGTTTGGAAAATGGCCTTATGGTTAGTTGGAGGAGTGTTAGGTAAAAAATATATACAACAATATAAATAAATTCTACAAAAAATGTATTTCTATATATTCCTATCCTTATCAAACATTCGGGATCTTCAAGAAATAGGTCATATTCTTGTCAATTCATCACCAAATGAACGTTCAAAATTGATAGCACTTGTAAAACTTGTATGACTGATAAATCGCTTTACATTTATAAGCCTTGAATGTGCAATGAATCAATCTTGTATGAATTGAATGATAGCATAATAATAAGGTTAAAATAGGAAAGTGTTAAAAAAGAAGATTCTTCATTAAATATGGATGAAGATGAGAACAATGAAGACCTTCCTACCCCAGATGCTCAAGAAGCGACTAAAACAAAGATGAGCGATCTTCAAAATGAAAAACAAGGAGTCGACGAAAATAATACATATTCAAATATTGAAAAGCCACAAAATAAAAACAAAGATTTGGATTCATCAGGTAAAAATAATTGTTCAGTTTCGCTTTAAACTTATGCATATTAAGGTTTTTAGATTAAATTAGATTATTATAGATTTGTAGCTTTTAAAATACATTATTTTATTCTGCTTATGATAAATAACACGAACTATTGAGTAGCAATTCACAATGAAGAGGCTGACAACACGGAACTTGACGAATATTATGATGAGACGGAATTGGATACGGAATTGGAAGAAATGAGGAAAAGCTTAAGAGCTTTTCCAGACTGGGACAAAGACATGGAAATGCTTGAGTATGACGGCGGAGAGGGATATGAATTTCGTTATGATGAAGAGATTGAAGGAGAAAATGAAAGAGCTCCGCTCAAACAAGATGATTTAAACGTAAAATAATGTTCATAAAAAGTTTAATGTTTGAATAAATAAACTCAAATGGACCGAAATGAATGACTCTTAATAATTAATACATTTAGTATTTCTTCCTGAAATCACCTAACCGTTTTGAATGATAGATAATTGAAGACTTCAACAAAGACTTAATTGAAAAGGATGAGTGCGAAGAAAGTCTCGTCGTTTTGGGTCCAGATCATCCCAAGATGGCTCGTTTCCAACAAGCATTCAAAGTCCATTTGAAAAAGCAATTATATTTGACAGAATGCGAAATTAAGGAAATTGTAATTGAACCTCATATTTTTTATTCTATTTTTTTATTTTAGTAAAGAAAGTATAAAATCTGAATTATAAAAAACAAATAAGATTGCTACTTAAGCTTGCATACATTTACATTTAGGAAAATGAGAAGAGACTTCAAAAAAAGGTCAGGGAAGATCTTGGGAATTCATTGTTTAATCTTCAGTATGAACTCTCTAAACAAAATGAGCACATGATAGCGTACGACTCGAGGCTTAACAAACTTGACGAAATGAAAAAGAAGATGGAAGCTGAAACGGAGGAACTCAGAGAAGTTCTTCACGTTGAAAAGGGAAAGCTCGTTAATGAAGCAGATAATGGT
Source organism: Neelides sp. FZ-2019 (assembly GCA_009869795.1). NCBI lineage: Eukaryota > Metazoa > Arthropoda > Collembola > Neelipleona > Neelidae > Neelides > Neelides sp. FZ-2019. Next base: position 66,292 of record VJMY01000289.1, read on the forward strand.
CATTCAAGTTTATATTTTATTGTGAATTTTAATTAATTACATTATCTTTTACATAAAATCCACGCACAATACTACAAAATCAATAGTGAAGTATATAAAAAAAGTTATAAATGTATTGAATGTTATGTACTGTATTTAACTTGTAATAATAATATTATAGAGAAAGAACTCATGTCTTCAGTTCGTGACATTGATATGACCGAGTGGTGTATTCGAGAGGCAGCGAGCATTTTTGATGGAGAAAGGAAAACGAGACAACTCGTGGACGAAAAAATAAATAAGCTCAAAACCCAGGTTGAGAAAGACAAAAGAAATCAAGATTTCTACTTAGACAAATTGCTTCAACATGTTCAAAGACTCGAAAGTTCCAATTTCGGACTCGAACGGCAAATCCAAGCACATGAAGAAGAACAAAGAGATCTGGGTAATTTCATCAGAGAAGCTGGGTAATTGAAGAAAGTACCCATTTACCTCATCGTAAAACATTTCATCGTAATGCCGTTCTCATCGTAAAATTTCCAAAAATATCCTAACCTAACACTCATTACGTTGAACGATTACGATGAAATGTGTTACGATGAGAAACGAGGGTCCCTTGAAGAACACACTAATGAAGAAAGCTTCTATAAGCTTCTATATATTCCTTTTATAAGACTCAACAATTAGGTACATTGATTATAATTTAATTTAAAATCTCTTGTTTTCAGAATTGAAATCGAAGCTCTTCAAATTGAGAAACTCCAATTGCAAAAAGCATGGCAGGAGACCATTGGGGTTATCCGGACTCGAGACGAGGCGCTGGCGAGTATTCGCAAACTTGTCACGTAAAAATTCTCATGAAATATCACAAAATTCACAATTTATGTTTTTTCCGTTCAAAATAATTCAATATAAATAATTATTGTTCAACCTAACTAAATAATTCAAATAATCATCACAAAGTTATTTTGCTATTAAAATATTTTTCAGAGAATACAAAGAAGGGAATTTAAACATTTCCTCTGAAATCCGCTCAATCCAAAAAGAAATGGAGAAAGAACAAGAGTTATGCGAGGAACAGACGATGTTGTGTAAACGACGTCGACTCGAAGAACGTCACTTGAACACTCAATTAGAGTACATGATTGAGAAGAATGGGCAGATGAGACACGAAATCTCGTTGCTCCAACGCATGAAGTCTCAATTGGAGGCTCAACTCCTTAAGGCAAACTACTTGCTCGGGAGGAAAGAGAAAGAAGAGATTCCGAACAGGAAGAAGTTAGAGACTCTCTCTAATGAAAAGCACGCCCTGGAAGATGCCATCCTCACAATGATCCAACACCAGACGACGCTCAACAAGGCTTCTTTTCACATGAGCGAGAAGGTCAAAGACGCTCGAAAGACTTCAAGGAAAATGGATGCCGAGGCGGCCAAGGTTGAGAATGAACTATCAAAAGTCGTCATCTACGTCGAGAATCTCAAAGGAATTCTGATGAGTCGGAACATGCAGTTGGAGGATTTACAAAAGAAACTTCAACAACAAGAAAATCTCATCCAGAAACAGGCAAAAGAATTGAAATCTTCAGAAAGAAACTTCCAAAGAAGAACTGCAGAATTAGAGGTAAACTGGTATTCAAATAATTTTTTAACTTAATAAAATCAAATTATCTATTCAATTTTAAAGGTTAAAATTCGTATTTATGGTTATACTAAAATTTATTTTTTCAATTTAGAATGTTCATTGCTTGTTGAGAAAGATCATTAGAATTTATGGAACGGTAATTCCAGTTAATAATTTCGTAAAATATCTGAACAAATAGATAGTTAACAAAACGCACACAATTTACACAATTGATTTCAAATTTCAACATGCTAGATTACATTTAGGACGGAGAAAAGAATGAACTTGATCGAGAAATTGAAGAATTGGAGCAAGAAATTGAAGGTCATAAAGCAAGAGCCATACAGCTTCAAGACGAGTGGCTTCATCGACAAGACGATTTGGTCACACTCACAGTCAAAAGAGAAGAACTCAACAAAGGAAACGATCTCCTACGAAAAGGTTAATTGATTACATTTAAAAAAGATAAAGCTCAACTTTTTCCCTTTCTCACACATTTCCCATTTTTAGAAATATTTATCATGGAACGAAAGAAAGCTCGGTTGGACGAAGATTTAAATTCCACTCAACGGGAAATGCGTTCATTGAACAAGGCTGCTGAGAATCTCATGTTTGAAATTGAAGTGGCCAACACCAAATTAAACGACGACAAAATCAATTATAATCGTTTAGACAGAGATAACTTGTTGCAGCAGAATGAGCTCATTTATATATTAAAAGCACGTTAACTCAAATTATTAATAAACTTTTCTTTAAATTAATCCTTTAAAGAAAATCAAATATATTCCATGTACAGTGAACAACTATCTGGTATTTTTTTATTTAAAGGAGGCTGAAGAAGAGTCAGTGGAATTAAATGCAGAAATTGACTGTTTGGAGAAAACAAATAAAAAGCTCAAAGACTTTCTAAGAGAAGGCCACTCCCTTTGCTTGTTCTGGGAAAGGAAAGTGAGAATTTCCAAAGAACTCAAAATTTCTCTTAAAAAGGAACAAGAAGGCTCAACTTCGGATCTCAAACTTGCCATTCACCACATGCAGGTCACTGAGCCTTAAAAATCGCTTCTAAAAATAAAGAGAACGTGTGCCTAACATGTTTTTTTTAGTTTTACTCAATGTCAATTACAAGTCAAATAAGATATTAACGTTAATTAATTACACTAGGTTAGTTGAATAATGAAACTATGATTGATTGCATTTCAGGTTCGGTTTCACGAATTGATGAGAGCGCAAGAGAAACTCATTTCGGATTTAGAAAGGAGCATTGAGAGACGAGACAGGATCATTCAACAAGCTGACTTGAAACTCAAACGAGGAAACATTCATCCCAAACTAACCAAGCTGAACATTATAAGAAACTTTGATCAAATGAAGGAGAGAAACAAATTAATCATTAAAGTAAGATTAACTACTACACTTTATTAGTTTTAGGTAAATTATTTATCGAATAAACGGTTAATAAAATAATTATCATGTGATTCTTCATTCAATTACTCAAATAGGAAGCCTATGATGCAGAAATGGGGATTAAAAACATGGAGCAAGAAATGAAATACATTGAGAGTCGTCATGCTTGTGAGGAAGAGACGCTTTTCAAAATGAGAGAAATGGTTAAAACCACTGAACAGAAAATCAATGAGATTACGCTTCTCAAACACAAGGTACTTGTCTTACAATTAGTAAATTATATAAATGTGACGTGTAACAATGAGTATAAGATATAAAAACATATAAAATGTTTTAAAATTAAAAAATTAATGCTTAAAAGTATTTAATTATTAAGACTAAATCAATTTTGAAATTTGTACATGTAGAATTTCATTGAATTACTCTTGCGACAATTGAGATACAAAGTGTTGGAAGCCATCAAGTTTCATCGCTACAACCCGCTGTACAGATGCCCAGAGCAGATTGACAATGAATTGAAAGGATTTGAAAAGAAATGCTACGTTATTGTGGAACTCTGTGACATCCTTATTCACGAATTTCCTGAGTTGATTCACAAGGTCAAACTCATTAAATCTACCATTCTACCCAGTGTTAAGTGATGAGAAAATAAAAATGAAAATTGAAGAATTTGACAAAAAGTTATTTATTTACTTAAACTTATCTAAAAAGTATTTAACAATGATTATTTTAGTTTAAATTTAGGTTCATTATATTAAATCCTCTTCTTTTGAACATTAAAGGACTTTAAATAATTAGAGATTTTTAGGGACATGCTTTAAACTTATGATTAATTTACATGGTATAGACAGTAGAGTATGTGAATTAAACCAACTTAAATTAAATGAAACATCTCGAAGCTGTTTCTTATAATTCAAACGTCGATGGTTCATTTTCATAAATTAGATTTAATAAATATTTTATTGTTCTAAAATGAAAGATGATAGGATATCTCGTAGATATATTTGTCTCTTTCACGCACTCGTTTATTAAGTACATTTAAGTTATACAACTTTTACATTTTTTCATCATTATTTAATTATTATGTAGTAGATCCATTATTTATCTTTAGTTACTGTTTTGTAATTTAAATAAAAGAAATAAACTTGATTACCGTTTGGCTCATTATACGTGATTATTCATATTGCAATTTAAAATAGTTATCCTTATAATTAAGGTTTAAAATGGGAAAAGAAACCAACAATCAAAAAATTACTTTACGAAAACTAAAAATATCAGAATAAATAATATAGAAATTGAAATGATTAAATGTCTTTTAAAGACCAACTTGAGGGCTTCTCAAATTATGATTACATAATAATAAGTTAAAAAATCAAAATTCATATAGAGTTGATAGTTTTACTTATTTTGAAATGGCCATTAGAAAAACTTGATTGCTGCCGCATTCATCTTTCAAAATTTATTATTTTCCTACGTGCCGTTTTACTTTAATTATTTGATATGAAAATGTATCTATATATCATAGTAAATACAAATTTTGGTTGGAAGACTTCGACAATATCACTGGCCATCTTCAATTGGCAATAATACTTGTAATTTTTGAAAGGCCAATGAAAGCTTTATAACAGCTCATGAGAATCTCAGTTTAGAGACATGGACACAATTTGTGTATTTAAAACAAAACCATTAGCTTAAAGTATTCTAACATTTAGGTTGTAACGTTTTACTTGAAATTAAGTAGATTGTAAATAAAAATGTAGCTCATCGTGTTTTGTTAGTAGAAGACGAGGAGGATCAACGATGAAGAGGGACGATGATCTGAACGTAGGAAACAGGGAAATAGCCGCCTCTTCCATTCAAGGATCCTTCGTACCAGTTCTCATCAATTCTATTCACGAGTGTAATTATATTTCCTTCCTAAAATTAATTAAGATACCAAAAGCCATTAGAATGATCCATTCAGTAATTAGTTAAAAAGTTAAGTTTAAAAGATTGTAAATAAGTAATTTTCTTTTAAGAATAAAGTAAAAAAAAACCTTGAATCCTAATTCTCCTGGATTTTCTGGGTCAAAATCATAAAGAGCTTTGCAGCTTGGTTGTTGTTGCATGGAGGTCTTAGGTTGCTGTAAATTGGGCATTCGCATTCCCGACATGGCTGGAGCAACAGGTTGTGCAATAGGAGCAGATGGGTAAGCAGCTTAACATTCAAATAAATAGATTTTATATAAAAAAAAGTTTTAATTGATTCAAGTTATGAACTTTGGTTAACTATGAACCTCAAGTTAAGAGCCTTAAAACTTTGAATAAACTCACATTCAAACGGTGACGTGTTTCCAGAAGAGTACGGTGGCGGCGGACCGCCGTTGTTATTGTTGTTTCTTCCAAAAGAACCCGAAGATCGATTGCTGTTCCTTCCATCATTGTGATCGAAAAAGTTGAAATCATGTTCGCTCATTCTTTGATTTTGAAATGTGTTTGACTTTGGTACAAAGTTTCGTTTTGGACGACGAGCTGCCTCATGTTTTCTGAAAAATGAAAATGAAAACGTTGAAAACGTTACCAAACTTGCTTTAAACTATTATTTTTTAATATACTACTTTTCTTTGAGCGATTCGACAAGATGCTTGAGAATATCTGAGCATTGCTTATGATATTCATAAAGACTTTCTGCGAAAGAAGAGAGTTGTGAGACTTGTTCGGCCTATATAAAAATTTTAATTTAATAAAATAGTTACTATAATACTTTTTCAATTGTGATCTAGACTGATTTAAATGGCCAAATCTTACATCATTTTCAAGCAAATTGTGCATTCCTAAATGAGCCAAGTGAAGACTTTCGCCAAATTTTTCTTCGGCTAATCGAATTTCTTCTTCTGTAAGTGTTGTGCCTAACATTTTAAAATAATTAAAAATTTTAAATTCAAATCAAAAAATGTTTTAGTGCTTTAATTTGGAATTGTTCACACCACCTGCCCCTTTAGCTGCTTTCCTCTTTTTACAATCAAAATCCAGACGTCTTCCTTGAAGTTTTTTACGATGATACTGAAAATTTAGATTATTAAAAGATTTTTCGAAAAATTCAATTTAAATTATAACTTTATTAAAACATATTTTTTTAAATTACCAAAACTTCCTTTAAGTCTTTTGATTGTAAATGATGAAGCGGTTCTAAGAAGTTTTGCTTGACGTTATCATCTAATGAGTATTTGACATCTGCCATTTGCTTTAATGTTTCTCCTGTTTCCATTAAAGCTTGACCTAAACGATAAATTATAAGTTAAGTATTTAAGTGCATTTAAAAACAAATAAAATAAATGTATATATACAATACTATGTACAAAATAAATAATAGCTCTCAAAGCAAGCATTGTACAATGTACTGAAAGCAATGTACTGAATGTACACTGAAGGGAAATTTACCGAAAATGTTGTCATCTCCCAACTTTCTTCCATGGAGTTGCATACAGTCTCCAAGTACACCTTCTGGTTGAGGATATGTCGAAGCTTTCGCTTGTCCACTTAGCTTTGAAATGCCTTTAACAGCTGCCATTTTTGCTCTTGAAGCTGGATTAGGTTGAAGAAATTCCCTTGTTTTGGTCTGAATTTCGTCAACCAACTCGTATGTAATGTCAGTCCTCTAAAAATGACAAATATCCTCAGCATTATACCTCAATCTTACATAGCTTTCTTCATAATTTAACTAGCTTGGCTTATATCATAACAAGTATTTCAAAACATTATTCTACACTCAATATTGTTCATCATTTGAGCTTTTATAAAATATTTGTGATAATTTACCTTCTCCATTTCAACGAACTCTTCATCCAATTTAGTCCCTTCGGCCCCTCCGACTTTTTCGCTGACATACTGAAATGAAATATTAATTTAAAGTCTATTTGAACAAAAATGAAGACTTATATCTTGATTCAATAATTATGAAACAAGATTATTGCTCAAAAATAGTTGAAGAATTGGGGTTAGTGTGCCGTTATTGGGATTTACCTGGTTAGCCTTGTTAAACTGTTTCTTCAGGCCAGCAAATGCCATTTTAAAAAAAAGTAATTAGAACAAATGATTCAACTCAATAAATTTGGATTGGATTGAGGAGGACTAATTAATAAATTAAGATAAAAAGTAAAAATAACTCAAGTACAACCCAATTACGTCATCGTGCTTTCAAATTCTAGCTACCAATACACGCATGTGATATACCACAGTCTACTGATCTTTCTACTCTCGGTACAGTCAGCTTCTCTTCTTTTCTTTTCTTTGTTAGGCTGTGCTGAATGAACTCGCTATTCATTATTATGTAACAGTTACTCGACAATAATGGAATAGATGAACGAAGCATACATAAGCATACCTGAAGTCTTGAGGAAAGGAAGCGGACACGTAAAGTCAACATTACCTTGTATGGAGAAAAACTCGAGAATTTCACTCTTATCCTCAGACTCACCACAAGAAATAGAGATTTATACCATGATTGAGTTGTGCGAACACCGTGCTATCTGCTATATGATAAGGAAATTAAGAGATATACCGAATAATGGGAACATAAGAAATGCATGTAATGGATCAAAGGATGAGTTTAAGATGCAAGATGGAACAATTTAAAGAAAGGTTAAATTATTTGATATAAAAGATTTTAAAAACTATTTATTCAAACTATAAAAGTTTACATTTTCCATTTGATGACATAATAATTTTTCTTACCTACTCTAGCTAGAGTCATTTGATTTGGAAGTATGTGAATGCCAGGAACAATGACTTCGTCATAATTTGAGGCTCTTTGATAATTGATGTAAAAACCTCCACTGTGTATGATTCTCTTTGCATCATCTAAAAGAGAACAAACAGGTGTAATAAATATTATGAATAGTTGTAGAGCAAAATTAGTAGAGCAAAATTACAATATAATTTGAATGGATAATTATTATAATACAAAGTCGACATGTGTTGAAAATTAGGGGGATAATAAAGCTGAGAGATACAATTGAACATACTTTCGTTTTTGAAGCATCCAGCTTTCATAGCCATGGCCAAAAGTGTCGTTCCAGGATCAAGGAAAAGTTGAACCATTCCAATGGCCCCCGAATCTCCGCTCATATTTTTGAAAATGTCTTCTGGCTCCAAGGAAGCCAAGGCGTCAATGTTTTCAAGATACAATGCCTTTGAGATCGTTTCTGCCATTTGAACTCCATGAACTATAAAAAAAATTATGTAAGCAGTTCTAGCCTCTATTTATTAAAAAAATTTATTATTAATAATTCAATTTATTCAAACTATTTATGATGATTTTTTATATGGAGGTACCTCCATGTACTAAAGTTGTTACTTCTTTTGCAAGTTCCCTCTGACCGCTATGTTTATTGGGGGCAGCCTATAAAAAGCTATAGTTGAAGTATTTATCTTTTGTAATTGTTTTTGCTTAAACTAGTAAATTATTTGATATTGGTATTTACAATACAATATACCTTGTTATTATACTTAGGTATAATTGTTAAACATAGTGAGTTGATGTATAATTAAAATTACCATATGTTTATCCACGATTGATTTAATTTCATGTTCAGACTTAAATGTGAAAATTTTGAGTAGCTTTTCAAGTTCAGAGTCCTTAGCCCGTATGAAAAATTGATACAGGTCAAATGGAGATGTTTTTTGAGGATCGAGCCAAACAGCATTTCCGGCTGTTTTACCATATTTGTTTCCAGTTTCGGATAAAACGAGAGGAACTGTAATTCCTTGAAAATTAAATTATTTAATAGATACTATAAATTAAGTTGAATTCAACAAATTGCTAATTTATATCTAAAAAATTAATTTATTATTTACCGAAAACTTTTTCATTGAGCATGCGAGTAATGAGTTCAAAGCCAGATTTTATATTCCCCATTTGATCACTTCCTCCTAATTGAATGTGACACTTTTGGCTTTGACAAAGGTGAACCCAATCATAAGCTTGGAAAATCTGGTATGAAAATTCCGTAAAACTGATTCCAACGGCTGAAGTTAACCGAGATTGGACAGCATGTCTTGACAGCATGGGTCCTACTCTCATATGACGACCAATTCTGCCAATAAATTCTAAACTATTCATCGTCTGGTACCATTCCATATTATTGACTATTCTGAAACGACAAAAACATTCAATTAGACCACATTTACATGAAATCAATTAAGGCTTCAATCGAGAACAATGTCATTAAAAACTTTACTTTAAAGGATTAAGTGGCTCTTTATTATTCTTGGAATCCCAAAGAAAATTTTCATGATTTTTAAATAATCTGTTTAAATTTTCAGATATTTTGACTGCGTTTTCTAGAACGGTGTCTGGATCCAAAGATGGTCTCTCCGTATTTTTCCCACTTGGATCCCCTATCATTGCTGTGGCTCCACCAATCTAGAAAGAAAAGTAATTAAAGCATTTCAAATATAATCAAATAATCTACCTTTTATATGAAAAAGTAAAAAAGATATGAATATATTATCATCTTTTAATAAAACATATATGTATTATATTCTTTTTAATTTACAAGCGCTATAACATGATGTCCTCCTCGAAGACAATTGATCATTGCTGAGATCACAGCCAAATGACCTAAAAAATCATATTAAAGATTTTATACCGTATGTGTTCATAATTAATTAAATTGCACTAAAAAAGCACATTATCTGTATTTACCAACATGAAGACTATCGGCAGTTGGATCAAAACCGGCATAAATTGTTTGCGGCTTTCCATTACATAAATTAGTCAAATCATTTTGCTGTTCATGAGGGAAAACATCCCCGATGAGACCTCTTGACTTTAAGCTCAAGATATTTCGGTTGACAAATCCATTCCTCTTGCTTGTCAAGTGAAGTCGTCGTCTGAAAGTTCTCAAACAACTTCCGAGATGTGCAGAATGAGAGCTTGGACAAAAATCCTGTTTCTTATCAACATTTTTCAAAATGGCACAGTTTTTATTTGATAAAACTCGGTTGAATTTAATCACATGCATTATTTAAAAAGATAAATGCAATTTGAGTATATAACTTTAAACAATAAACAATAAACATTAAACTTTAACCTTACAAATTCGCACATTCGATTAGCACGAGTCGAGAAGGAGAAATATTTTCCCTCAATTCGAAAGGATTTCCTGGTAAGAACTTGAAATAGTCTGCAGCCGCTACATAGATAGGTTTCACTCATTTCACCTTTGTTTTCATCAATATCCGTCAAAATCGTTTTTGGCAGAAATTGATCAAACATCCATGCTAAAAGTCAATGTCAGTCCAAAGCTAAATGACATTAGTTAGTCTTTAAATAATAATAATTAAAGATTCTCAATTAAATATATAAAAGTTAGTTAATCCATAACTTAATTTTATAGCAAAAATGGAGAACGGAGATGAAATTTGGCAAAATCCAGAACGGATCTCAAACATGTTGCGAAGCGAAGAGAAGATGACGAGAAAAATAGCTCACGAATTGGTTTGGACTCAAGTGGAAAAGGCTTTTCTTCAAGGTCCAAACATTGAGAAAAATATTGTCGAGAACGGAGACAAGAACGTCATGTTTTTCTTCTACGATCTCATCCCTTCTTTGACAGATCAAGTGGAGAGATGTCGAGAAACGGCCTTTAAAACCCTAACTCTCATCGTAAACTCGCTCCCTACAGAGAGCTACATCAAGTTTCTTCCCACGATTGTGACCATCCTGGCTGATCGGTTTGGAGAGGACGAGATGCATGAGGAGTCAGAAGAAGTGAGACTCCTGGCCGTCCAATTCATTCAGGCTCTTGTGTTCAAATTAGACAAGAACGACGTCTCGATCTTTCTCGATGATTTCACGCTCATTTTATGTTACACCATCGTGGATCCGTATAACATGGTGAGATTGGAGAGCTCCACGTTGCTCTCAGCCGTGGCAAGAAAGGATCCCGAACAGTTTCATTTCTTGAGCGAAAGACTCGTCAGGCCTTTGTGTAAAGCTGTTACTCACCAGCAATTTAAAGTCAGAGTGGCTATTCTGCAATGCATTGGTTAGTATAAATGATGTGTATAAAGTACAAGGATGCTTATTTAAGTTAAAAGCAATAATTTAACAATAATAGGAAATGTTAAGTAATGCCAAATTAATGTTTTGTATTTATATTTTTAGAGAATTTCGTTCATTTTGGAAATCATAAAAACGTGAATGATATGGTCCCAACGTTAATTTGCCGTCTCTTTGATAGTAATCCACTAGTAAGAAAAACATTGGTGAAAGTTGTTGGGCAATGGATGCTCACTTTCGTCGATAGATATTCTTTCTTTCCAAAGTTCATTCCATTTATCATGACTGGGTAATAATTGATTTATCCATAAATCCAAAGTTAATTACAATTTGGAAGATATAATTAGATATGCTAGTATAACTTTAATTTATCTTATAGTTTTCAATAATAAAAGAATTACCGATAGTTAATTAATTTCACATAAAATACAGTTTATGCGACGAGAGCCCAGACGTGAAAAATACAAGCGATGATTTCTGGAATCGAATAGGTCAACAATATCTCGAAGAAAACATTGAAGAATATAAAAATGAAACGGATTTCCCAGTTCAATTTCCAATTCATTATCCTCCAACAGGTCTTGATTTTTTTCTTTTTTACACGTTTTTCCTTCATCCCTCATTTAAATAAATAATTAGTCAAGACATACTATCACACTAATTAGTAATAAAGATTATTGAAGTTTACTTTGATATTCACTTATATTTGGACTTTTTAAAGTCAAGAGATTCAACTTGGGATGCAGAGCGTTGAGTGCCAAGAACTTGCATTGTCTTCTTCCTGGAATTATTAATGATTTGTGCGATTGGACCGTGACGACTCGAATCAAGTCGGCTCAACTCCTTTACACTCTCGTTCTCCATTCGGAAGAAAAAACCGTTATGCACTCTGAGAAAATCATCAATTGTCTCTATAGAGCATTTTACGATGATGATGATGAAGTCATCAAATACGTGAGAAAAAACATACAAACAGAAAGTTATTAATGTTTACTTAAATTAATCTTTACGAGTATGAAAAGCTAAATTCTCAGTAACTTCAATGATTCTTGGTTAAACCATGATTTTTCAGGTTCTTCTCATATCTGAGTTAATTGGATATTTTGTTCCGCTTACGGTAACTTTCCCCATATTGTCAATTGGAATTACAAGTTCAGGGAAAGATGCTCCCTTCGCCATTCTTGCAAATATTCTTAAAGGCACGGAAAAGAAACAATTGGATACTCAAGCCAAAGACATTTTACAACTCATTTCACCATCGGAGGTTTTACAAACGTTCAGTTTCCCCAAACAAACTTGGCTCCTCCACATCTGCGATACTCTCATTGAGAAGATCACAACTCCCAATCTTGAAGAAATTTCAAAAGAGCTTTTCCTCGTTTTGATGACCATTCGTGGAATGAGTCAAGGATTTGCAAATGTCCAGGAGTCCCTTCGTAAATACTCCATTTCACAGATTTCCCTTTCATTCATAAAATATTTATTCATTTATATAATATAAACCTTATTTGTAATTGAAATTAATGATAGGGTTAATGAAAAGACTCAAAGAGGAGTTAAATTATCCATCTGTTGAAGCCTTGATTGGGGAATTCTCAAAGGACATATTGGAAAAGATGAAAATAGGATCCTCAGAATGGGCTCCAATCAGTCCAGAAAAACTCATATTTCAATCGATCGTAATTGAAGGAGGTCTTGAAATTTTATATTTACTCATAATTTTGACTATAAACTCATTGGGGGTACTCGCGATTACGTCTTATCTTAGTAACGTGTTAACCTCGTAAGCTTGTATGATAATAGGCCCCAGAGCCCCTACTCATACGAGTCGTAACTTAACAGAGTTAATGCATGGAAGTAGACGGGAGTTTTTGAAAGGCGCGCTGGAGTCGTATATAATACGGTTACGGGGGTTTGTTATATACGAGGATAAGAAGGTTACGAGGGTTACGACATGGAATCGAATACCCCCATTATTACTTCTCATTTCACTCTTAACTCTTTTTTTAAAAGACATGTAATGCAATAAAATCTTCAATTATGAGTATACTGAATTGTTAAGGTTTCACCAATGAAGTGACAATGGAATTAATTCTTGACCTCATGATTTCAAACCTTACACCAAATAAAGACTCCGATGTTCGGTTGAAATTCTTTACACTCCTCTCAGAAAACTTCACAACAATGAAAGTAAAAATGAACGAGGGATTGAAAGAGCGAATTCAGATCTTCGTTCAACATATTGTTGAAGGTAAATAACCGAGAACCTAAAACATTATTATTTACATAAAAATTCCAGAAAAGATCAAAGTTCCGTAATTCTCCTATATGCTCTTATTTTAAACAAATTGAAAGACAAATTAAAATATTTAATTAATTAGATATACTCAACCCCAGCCTGGTTTGGAAAGCTGGAAGGGCAGCAGGAGCTTTGAGAACGGCCGCCACTTCATGTCTTTATGCAATTTTGAGAGAGGAATTGCTAGAGAAAGAAACGTTGCTTCATCTGAGCAAAGAGCTTCTCCCGTCTCTCATTGGTCTCATGGATGATTCCTCAGATTTGACGAGAGTCCTTGTATTGCAGAACATCAGCCAAATTCTCATTTTATTGCCCCATAGACTCGATGCTATAATTCTTCACAAAATTTATCCATGTGAGATAAAAGATAAAGCAATAAGCATGAAATCCATTCATTTTTGCTATTTAGTGTGTAGATTTAGATATATTCTGAATTATTTTTGATTGTTTTACATAAATTACAATACTGAATTAACTTTTGTTCATCCTTTTCAACTAAATTAGGCTTATTGAAGAGATTAGATGACACGAGAAATGAAATTCGAATGGAATCATGTGAAGGCCTTGTGAGTCTTTTCACGGGTCTTCCTCCTGACTATGATATAAATCTTAATAAAGCTCATCTTGAGTATGTGTACTCGATTCTACTTGTTCATTTGGACGACCGTGACGAAGAAATTCAAAATATAATTCACGGTTCAACCTTATTGAAATTTTCTGTCCAAATAATGAATTTAATAATGGATTGGAAATTTAATATTTGGAAGTTAATTATTAACAAATATTGTTCGTAGATAGTCTAATGAAGATTGGCACTGTTGCTCCAGAACTGTTACTCAAAGAATGCAAAAAAACTGGAAAGAAATTGAGATGCCCCGAATTGGCCGAACAAATAGCTGAGAAATTCCAACAATGAAGATATGGTTATAAAGCAAAAAGAGACATTCTCATAATTTATTTCCGCATATATGCATGATTTGGTTGTATAAATAGCATTATAATTTAATAAATTGTCCATTGTTACATTTATTAAAATCTTGAATAGTCCACTACCACTAGAGATATTATAATGATTTTTTAATATTAATTTTATAAAACAACGTGGTATACATTATTGATTAATCCATAATATTATTGATATATTTTTTTTATTCAATATCAACTATAACTTTATTCATCATTAATTACTAACATTAAGATTTCTGTCACATATTGATAAGGATAGGAAGGTACGAATAATAAATAGATAGGTACGTGCATGACAGATTAGACGATATTTTTAAGAGAACTTAACAGATTAGACATATAATTTAATATAATTTTACTTTTATTGCTATTTGTGTTAATTTTATTAATTAATCAAAGGCAAAATACTTTTCAAGATATTATTGGTAAAATACTATAATAAATTGGAATGCTACCTACTTTTTAGGTTATACATAGCACGAAACTACATAAACTTTAAATGAAATTACGTTCGTACAATTACATTTATCATACTATTCATAAATTAATAAAAGGAAATGGAAATAATAATCAAATGCTAAAAATTAAGCTTATACAATAAATATTCACTAAAACTTGTAAAAAATATACTTTAAAATATACTAAAACACAAGCATGTAAGAATACTTAACTTGTAAAAAACTTAAAAATGACATGCAACAGAAGCAAAGGTAGCGTTGATGACTTAACAAGTTTTAATATGATTATCTCGATAACAGTTTACACCACCATCGTTTAAAATCAAGTTAAGTAAATATTTTGGTATATTACAATTTTAAAAAGATAAAAAGAAATTATAAAAAGTGACTATAAAATAGCGTATTAATTTAAATATACTGATTTATGAAATGAATAAAATAATTTAACTATTTGGGTAAATTAGTAAATTGCAATCTTCTTATTGAATCTAAATGCAAATGTGAATAGAGAGACAATAAAGCATTAAAATACATTCACGCAACGCAACACTTTGAATTGTTTTCGCGTTGCAATGAGTTTGAATAAAATCGGTTTTATATTTTATTATTCCTATTCAATTTTCCGACTTCGTAAGAATTTGTATGAAAATACGATTTCTATTTTTTCATTATTCCTTTAAAACCATAGTTAATTAGTTAAATCATTATTAATAATGAAAATTTATTAGACAAATTATAGTGGGAATTAAGAATGTATTTTAAATAAATTAAAAAATAATATCAAAATATCCTCCTACATATTATTTATCCCATACCTTTGCTGATTTCTTTGAGTATAAAAACATACTTAAATGAATTAAAACTTATTTTTTCTCTCAATACTTGTCTTAAATACTTATATCAAACTTATTATAAAAACACAATTTAATATCAATAATGAATTTCCGATTGGACACCATCTAATTAAATGCAACAAGGTACATTTTTATTTTATAGGAATTTTTAAAAATTAAAGTTTTCTTTTTTAATTTAAATGTTAAGTGAAATTTAATAGGATATAAGCTAATATGATTATTAATTTACTATGATGCATAATTTAAGCAATTCATTAAAGTTTTAAGAATCATTCACTAACGATTAGCACAAGATTTAAACAACCTAACAGTCAAAAGTTCAATACGCGTTTAAATAAATACAGAAAAGGATATTAAACTGCCACATAAATGATAAATTAACTAAAAATTTAAAAAAGAAACCTAAAAAGAAACCTTATTTTCTAAAAAGGAGTAAAATCACAGTTAGTCTGAAGGCGATACAAAGTTTTTAAGTATAATATTAATTTGTAGCTAGTAAAAAGAGAAATTGGCATCTCCTCCGTCCCGTAATCTCACAATCAGCTAAATTTATAGAAAGTCGGACAAAACTCTTTAAATATTCCCGTGAAAGATAATATTTGTAAATTTATGTAAAATAGGGTAAATAAATAATGAAGTATAAAAGTAAGGTATGCAGTGACTTTGGTTAAAAGGAGTGTGTGCTACTTACAAATCAGTGCTTTCGTGAAGAGAACGAATCTTGGTTGGCGGCGGCGGAGGTTGAGGTCGTGGCGGACGAAATGGAGCTCGGGGTGATTGCGGAGCCAAATAACCGTCTTTACTCCCTTCTACCATGAAATAATATTCAATTATATAATATCCGATTAAATGTATTAACGCATAAATGATAGTAATAGTTCAATTTTAGTAAATTAATATCTTGAAATAAGATTATTCTAAAAATTGAACCATTTTTCTGCAGTCGCTTGGCCTCCTCATCGAGATTCTCATCTGATTCAGAATCTCGCTTGATGGTCTCGCGACTTTCTTTGGAATCTTGGTTGTCGCTGTCGGCTCCGCTTCCGCCGCTCCCTTCTGAACTCCCTCGCTCTTTATTGTCAAGCCCAGGAAAGCTTCCATGGCTTTTCCTCGCGAGATCTCGAGGTTTTGCCATTAACGAAGGGCGATCTCTCATAACCGGGACTTCCTTATTGACTTCTTTGGCAAGAAGCGAAGACCTTGGAGCCGGAATGGGTCTCTGTGGTTCTGTCTTTTCAGTCGCTTGACTCGTCTTTTCGATTGAAGGTCTTGTGCTTTCACTATTGTCTCCGCCGACATCACTGCTACTTCTCAACTCAATCTCTACTTTCTCAAAGCCTAGTTCTTTACATGGCGCTGCCATTTTTTCACAATCGACTAATGTTATTCCACGAGAAGAAACCTCTTCTTTAATCTGTTCCTTCACAACATTTCCTTGCTCTTCGGTTTTGACCTTTGGCAAAAGTTCTGGAAAATGAGACTGTGGAGGGGAATACATGCTAGGCGGGCGAATCGGAGCTCTTTTGTGGAAATTCTCCGTGCTGAAATGCCTTGGAAGACTACTGAATTGATTGGTTGGGGTGGTTTGGGCGTCTGGAGAGTCCACGGAGTTTCCAGCCTTGAAGGACGATTGGTACTTGAGGGGAGTTGCAGGTTTAGGCGGTGGGTCATTCCCTGGTTTTTTCCATGAGGGATCTTGGGAGAACGAAGGTTGTGGTGGCTTCGGTGGAGCGACTTTCTCACCACTTCCCGTTGAACCTTGCGGGTTCATGGACTTCCTATTCCCTTGATTTGGACTCGGTGGGATTGAGATAAAAGCATCGCGCTTGGATGCTTTCTCAGCCTTGTCCTCTTTTTTCCGTAAAAAGGAATGTGACTTCTCGATTGGGGAGCCTTTCGGAGGAGCTGAAGAACTTGACTTGTTTGACGGCGATTCAGCCTGAGCTGGTGAAGTACCCTTGGACGCGACTGACGGGGATGGCGGGACAGGCGCTGGTTTGTTCTTTCTTCGAAGCACAGGCTTGGGGCTTCCTTGAGGAGGACTAATGTCATCGATACTGCTGTTAGATTGCGACCTTTTGATATCACTGGGTTCTTGTTCATGGAGAACTTCCTCTATTCCGTTCACCATGGAATTGTTCTTCAGTGCTTCCAAATCAGGTTTGGAACAAGTGACATAAAAGTCAATTTCTAGCAAATAAAAGTGATGAGTTTATTTTTAAAGAAAGAATTAATAATTAAGAAAATGAATAAGTAAATGAATCTACTATATAAGCAATATTAAATATTAATGTGAAAATGTAAACAGTACCTCCTGGAAAGAAGTAGTCGGAATACGTCACAAGTTGATCAACGATGGAACTATACAAGTGAGTCATTGTCATGTTAAGCCCCATCGGAGTCGCGTCACCGGTCAATTCGTCCGTCGTGCTCTGTTGCCACAATAAATTCGGCCCAATGACAATTGCAATGTTGGCCGGCGACATTTTGTTCACGTCTTGATGATCACTCAGGACTTTTAAGAATTTGATGAGATAACGGAGATTGTCTTGAAATCCACTCGGAAGTTTTTGAACAACTTTCCATAAACATTGGAGGCGATCTTGGGAATCCTGAACACGAACAGCAGTAATCCAATCATCATAAAGGGCAAAAGTCAAAAGAGGCTCTGGTAGTTCTCTCAGGTAACATTTGAGCGCATTTCCTATCACATGCGGATCACAAGTTTCTTTCAGCAACCCATTGAGGTCAATTAATCGAGCATCAAAAGCAGACTTCAATTTCTTCACCTTTGATGAGCCTAAATGAATCAAACATGTTTTAAACTAATAAAAAGAAATTAGAAATAATTATACGAAATAAAATAGTCTATTTACTTCCAGCAATACGAAAAAGGCCTTCTTCTTCGAGCCCAATCGTGAGGAGCCCACAAACGCAGAGTTCAATGGGGTAAGCAAGAGTCCGCTGCGTTGCTTGCAAATGTGCATCCAATGGTAAACCAAACACGGGTTTTTTATTTGAATTTTCAAGAAGGGATTCAACCCCAGGAATCAACTCATCCAAAATACTACTGATCGTATTATGATATTCTCGTTGGAGCTGCAGGAATTTCAAGACATACTTTGAGATCTCCAATTCTCTTGCGATCAATTGATACATTTCAGCAGCCAAATTGTCCTAATTTACCAAAATCGAAATTAAATAAAAACTTCAATTGATTAATTAAATTATTTGATCAATTTCTTCTCAATTTCTTCTTGTTACTCTACAGTGTTAAATAATATATTGGTGAAGATCTTACTCTGCATTGTTCAACTTTTTGCTGTGAGTCTTCCATTTCGTCTTTAATGTTGTCAATTTTTCCATGAGTGGAAATTGAATGTCGATTGCTTGCTTGTAAATACTTGGCTTTTGTAGAATCCATATCACTCGTCAATTTACTCAATGTTCGTTTTAATTTGTAAATGTTAGGAAGATCAATGTTAATGATTTTTAATAACGGGGTGAGTATCCATTGTTCAATTTTGACTTCGAAAGCGACTGTTTCATTCCCCAACTTCATTTCAAGCTTTCCAGCTTCATGAAGGACCTCTCTAATTAAAAAGGTTAAATATTGACAATCAAACAATATTATATAAATAATAAGACAAAAGATTAAACAATTTTAAGACTTTCTTATTGTAAAATTTACCCTAAGACAGACACATCAACACTATTTATCAGCTGATTTCCATTGTCCACCATGTTTAGTCCTAAGATTACTTCTGGCATTTGTTTCTGTTGAGAATTAAAAAAGATAAGGTTAATTTATAAGAATTTGAAAGATGACCAATCTCAATTATTAAATATGCGACTTACAACTCTTTTGTCAAGTGCAAGCCCTTCTTTCCCTTGATTCTGAAGGCATCCTGTGACTTTTTTAATCGTGCTCTCACAAGTTTGCTTGATTAGTTCTATTCTCATTTCGGCTTTCAATAGATCTTCAGAGAGAACCTCCGTTTTATCTGGCCTAAAATGTTAAAAAAATTATCAAAAAATAAAAAAATAATTAGACACTAGCATTGGTCTTTGAAACACAATGTATTTAACATAAGAGATACGAATTTAACAATCTTAAGTTAATAAATATATATAAAGGGTAAAATTTTACCTGACAAACGCTTTGTCAATCTGTTGACGTATCTTGTTAAACGGCTTCATTTTTAATCACAAGTTGTAAGACTTCAAGAACAAGATCTCATGTATCTGTAAAAAAACATATTGATTGAACTTTAGTGAGCTAGTGGCATTCAACAAGTTAATATTAAACCAGACATTACAACTAGACTAGGTACATTATTCGCAAGTTATGATCGATTATCTTTACAATTATCTCTTCAAGAATTTACGTTGCTAATCTTATCTGGTATCAAGGCCTAAATTCAATTGCCAAAATTATAGTTTAGCCTTGAGGTCCTTTTTGATCAAAAATCCATGTCCTTATAATAATTCATCCCTTCTTAATCTCGTCTCAAAATCAAAAATTGTTCTGTTCTGATTTAATAATGGAATGACAAACGGTAATGATAAAATTTATTATTTTATATTTATAAATGAAATATAATCAAAATCTTGAATTCCAAAATCTTTTTATGAATCAACAAAAAGATAGTTTAAAAACGTCTATAATTAAATTAATAAATATGAATGAAAAATTAAGATGAACCCCTCTTTAAAATTACGCTTACAACTCACATTTACTTGGTCAAAAATTACGAACCTAATCTTGGAGTGAAGCTTAAATTATTAAATCATTACAACACTTCATTTTTCTTCACTATCTGTAGAATGTAGATGAGTCGATGCCTTATTTCTACTATACATCCAAAAATTAATTTCGTTTTCCTCAATTCTCCTCACAAATACATTTAATTAACACAAACTTACACTAATGGCCTCTTCCTTCTAATTTTTGCATACGCACTTTGGTTAATAATCATTATAATACGTATGATGACATAATCCTTATTTTCAGCCTAGAACTTCCTCCTTGTTTTAACTCTTCTTTCAGTCTTTTGCACTTAAAATAATTCCCAATCAAAGGCCCACAATCGGAACTTGAGTTAAAAATTGACTCAATTACGTAGATAAGCCATTAGGAATTACGTTTGGCGAAGTAAGAAAGTCAAATCACTGACGATGGGTTGAAAGGGAAGAAAGACGGGAAGTGAAACTAATCAAATTGACTTTTCGAGGAGTACACTCACACGTAAATAGGGTGTCACATGGAAAAATTGCAAGGGATAGGATGGGTAAAAAGAGGATGAATCGACTCCTCGACCCTGTGGTGCATTATTATATCCCACTTAACTACTTTCTGCTTATAATCCTATAATACTTTATTTCTTATACTTAAGGTTTAAAAGATGCTGCAATTTATAGAAAAGCTGATAGGCAGTGGTAATAAAGGCGCATAGTACCTACCTTGAGTTTACTTTAACTAAATAGAATGCCAAATGCTAATATAATAATTATTCCAAACATTAGGTATACTGTAATATGTATTCTAATCCTATAATATTTTCTATCCTTTGGCCATTATAAAATTATTATTTTTATCTTATCAAATAAGAATGAGTTCGGTTCAGGTCTTGTGACGGGTGAGTGAAAAGGAAGATTACAAAATTACATTGGATAAATACAATGCATTCACACCAAAGCAAAAGGAGTTTTCTTCATATCACTTTCGCATTAAAAGTGAATGATTGCAAATAGCAAAATAATGTGTGTATATTTTATTATAAGGAAGTTTACTCTTCCATGTTGAGCTTCACACAGAGCGTATTTACCTAAATCTTGACGTAATAAAATACACCTAAATCCTAAATGTACAACCAATGTTAGTAATATTAAGCATGTTAGTTATAAAGTTCTTGTAAATAATATGTTGTGACTGTGTTTATACATATTACATTATAAAGCTTTCAATGAAAGTGCATGAGTCGGATGAGTGCAAGAATGGGAGTATCATTTTTCCCATGTTGTATTATAACCCTTTTGTTTTAAAAGGAAATTGAGAGAACGAAGGAACAATAATAACAATCGCCATATGCATTGGATGTAATAAAGCTACATGAGTATATCGAGGTTCATTCTATTTACCTATTTACAATTCCTTTTTGATATTTAAATCGTGGCTGAGAGCGTGTGGGTGTTAATGCCATTATGTCGAGAGTTGAATATTTATAGCCATTTCAACTAAAGGGATTTGTAATGTCTTTTGAGCAAAATACCAAAAGCATGACGTCTCAAGACAAATAAATCTAATAAACAAGAATTGCTTAATCTATTAATTTAGATTACTTCCAAATACAAGCTTTCGATTTCTTCATTATTCGAATATTATATTATGCTTAATTATTAATATTATCACTTTTAATTAATTTTAATAATAATAATTCAATTAGAAGAGTGTTAATTTTTATTAATCAAAACGACATAAAAACATGAACTTTTGTCTATTTAAAAATTTAAACACAATTTTATTAAATAATTACGCTGATTCCTCTCCATGGTTAAAGAGCTCATCAAATAGAATAAAAGATAAAGTCTGGCAAGGAATTCTGAACGCTTCTGGGTTGATGCATTTGCATAGCTTATATTCATAGCTTATATCAATGTAGGCAAACATAGAAACGCGCCATCACTAACCACTTCAAATATGATCGAACAAACGGTTTGGAATAAATTCATAATTTTTGTTTTATTCAGTTGACGGTTTCACGTTTCCTTTATTAATTCATTGTGTTTCTTTATTGTTTATCTTTCATCCAATCATCCAATCATAAATTAATTACTAATAAATAACATTGCATTGTGGATCATATAAGTTTATAATTGTAAAATAACCGGATTAATTGATCGAATCCGTGGATCGGAGAAATAAAAAAGATGGAAAGTCCGTCTCCTTCAGAAATGGACCTTTGCGAGCCGAGGGACGTCAGTGGGATGCGACTCAGGCCACTGAAAATTATCCCTGTTCTACCCAAAGAAATTGTTGATAAATACAAGGATTATGAAGGATATCCTCCATTGCTTCAAGAACACACTTGGACCAGAGCTGTGCCAATCAAAGTAAATCTTGAAAATATAATTCCAGCTCACCTTACTGTGGCTTACAACGATCTCCGCCTGACCTTTTCTATTTTCATGGAAATGTGAAAAAATTACCTGGAATCGCTATGTGTTAACTATTACATAATATTCGATCAAATTATACTTTTTTGATAAAAATCATATTCGT